>JAPQWV010001229.1:0-105000 GCA_027422505.1 Craterostigma plantagineum
CTGTTTGCGAAGAACATGAAGAACACGTTCCGATTTTGATCAAATTCGACATACTTTGGTTCATAACGTGTTTAATTGCTCGTTCGTGCGTAGTTAGTAAATGATCGGATTAATTTCCGATCGAAAAACTTGGCGCGAGAATTTTTCTCGGTCAGAATACGAAGTCAGCGCTAGAATCGTCAACACTAGAAACGATTTTAGTTAGAAATATTTCTCAAGCATTATTCAGCGAAAATCTTTTTTGAGAGAGACCAATTTTGACTTTGCATGCGTAAAACTTTCTCTCGAAAAACTTTTTCGGTCAGACCTTTAACGTTTGACCAGGCGAAAATCATTTACACGCGAGAAACTTTTTCAGTCAACAGATTTATTTTGACTTGTCGAGAAACTTACTAACGTACTGTTTCTTTACGATCGAAATAAATTCACGATCAGGAAATTTTTCTCGACCGAACGATTTTGAGCAATTTATTTCGCTCGGAAAATATTTTGCTGACAGACTCTCTCGCACGAGAACAGTACACATTATATTCTATTTCGACGAAATTGTTTTCGATAAAACTTTAAAGATTGAATCGAAAATAATTCTCGAACTATTTCTCTAATCAAACGCTACTAACGAACTTTGTCACTTGTGAAGCACATTACATCATCTTCAAACGTTCAAAACACTTAAAGAAGATCCTTCAATAACTCAACTACAACACAAAATGGATGCATACTCGCTCGGAAATGACAACCGTCCGCCGATTTTGCAACGAGGCGAATATACCATGTGGAGAAGCCGCTTCCTCAATTTCCTCGCTTTAAAAGATCAAGCCGAGAATTTACTGAAATCACTAGAAGAAGGACCCGCACAGTTTTGGGTGCATGTCCCAGGTGATGAAACGGCAACCCCTCAAAATTCCCGCGTCTAGGCGACTGCAGGAGCCTAGGGAGTAACAATCGAGGAGAGGGCTCGGGCTAAGGCTGATCTAGTAGCCATGAATACCCTCATGCATGGCATCCCCAACGACATATATAGACAAATTGATAGCCTTTCACCGGCTAAAGGAATGTGGGATGAACTGCATAGGATGATGCAGAGGATGGAAATTGACATAAAGGCCAAAAAGGCGAACATTCTCACTGCTTACGACTCCTTCAAAGCAAAGCTGGAGGAGAGTCTATATGAGATCTACCAAAGATACCTCACTCTTCTCAACGAGATGAGAAAGATAGAAATCACGAAGACCAATATGGAGACATCAGATTTCTGTCTTCTCTGCCCGCGGAATGGAAGAAAATATCCACTCAAATTCGACAAAATAAAGATCTAGAGGAGTTGGATATCCATGCCGTGTTTGACAATCTTGCACAACATGAGGATGATATAAGCAAGATTCACAAGGAGCAGAAGGGCAAACAGACCGAAGACACTGTTACCTTAGTCTCAGAGAAGAGGAGCTCGAAATTAAAAAAGAAAAGATCGTTAGGCCTCCTTCTCCTTCAGAGTCGGAAGAAGAGTCGGACTCCGGCGTCGAGCCAAACATGAAAGCCCTAGGAAAGCAGTTGGCTCTAATAGGAAAATGATAGGTAAGAAGTACTTCAAGAAGAAGTCTTCAACCTCAGCCAACAGATTTCAGACTACAAGCTCTAAAAACAAAGAACGTGCACCAGAGAGCTCCGAGGTCAAGAACCCAAAAGAGGCTAACAAATGCTTCAACTGTGGCAAGCCAGGTCACTTTGCCATAGAGTGCACTCTTCCAAAGAAGAGAGATACCAACTACTACTCCAGGAAGCTCCAATTGACTAAACAGAAGGAAGCTGGAGTAGCTCTCATGGCCGAACAAGACCAATGGCTCAAGGACACGTCGAGTTCTGAAGAAGAGAATTTAGCCCTCATGGCCCGTCTCGACAATGAATCGGACGCCGAAACATCCAACCTGACGGACGAAGACAACGCATCCACCTCGTTAAAAAGAGTAGTCTCTTCTTCCACATTATTGACCATGTTAGAATCATATCAAATAATTACAATTGTCTGGTTAGGAATCTCAATGAGAAAGCTACCCTAAATTGTAGGATAACTGAAGCTACCACTAAGATCACTAACTTAGAAGCTGAATTAGAAATATCAAATGCTAAGGTTAGTGAGCTTAGTATGGAATTAGATGCCTGTCAAGCCGCTAAACTAACGGTAGAAAATAATTATGCTCTCCTTAGTGAGGAACGCAAGAAGTTATATGCAAAAATTAAGAAATTAGATGATATTCTTACGCACAGGGGACAATCCGAACAGACGATATTTTTGAACAAACCCAAGGATATAGAGTTCTATAAACCTATAGAAGGCATATGTTCTACTAACCCACGTGTACTTCGGAAGAAAGAATTATATGATATTAAGCACATGGGTTTAGGAGTAACCTCTCTTAGAGAATTCACTGAATCGACGTACCAAAACAATTATGATTCATCTATGAGAAAAGCCTCACATGGGCCTGAGATCCCCTTTGACTACACTGAACTAAATGAAAGAGACAGAAATATGAAACCTTTCTTAACACCTGTCTGTGATTTAGTTCAAGTTCTACCTCCTGAATCTCAAGCACACAACGAGGAAGTCAAAGACGTTCATTATAAAAATTCTCTCTACATACCTCCTCTAATAAAACAGATAGAGGAGTCACAGGCAAAATTAGATAAAACGAGAGAATTTCGAAGCTGAAAAGAAAAAGTTCTTTAAAGAGATGGAAAATCTCAAGGCTTCCTTATCCTCCCCAACTACCTCTCACGCTATTAAGAAAAGCGTGAAAATCGAAAAATCGCCCTCAAAAGATTAAAAGTGCATTAATAATTCTATTGAAAGTGCTAATACTAATTCCATTTCACCTACGTCCACAGGGAGCGTAGGGCCAACACTAAAAACGAAGGCGAGAGTGTCTAGTACTAAGATAAAGAAGGAGCAGGTAGATTTGAATGTTTCTAAGAACGTTACTCCTTCTATTAAAATAAAAGACACTCGTAGTAATAAAAGAGCCATTTCTATGTTCAAAATAATTGCTTCTACTTGTTCACTTCAGCTATCACCTTTAGAAGCAACAATTTCGAAATAGGCTCTACCTCAAAAATTACCAATAATCATTCTGAAACAAATGCCACAAGGAAGAACCGTCGGAAACAAGATCCAGCCATAAAGAAAGCTTATGGCGCTGTACATGCGTGTACTCACCTAAGGTATCCCGCAAAGATTAAATCCCCCAAGCACCTTAGGAGATTATCACAAGAAAGATCTTTTCCTCGGTCAAATCTTCCAAAGCATTTGTACGTGCTGAAATTAACCTTCCCTGCAAGGTTCAGCCCAAATGGGTTCCTAAATCTCCGCCTAGGACGACAAAAGCCGAAAAGGCCAAGTCTCCTATAGAGGCAAAACCCAAACCCACTTCTCCGAAAGTGGAATGGGCTATTAAAACTCCAAATAAAAATTTAGGAATCATATCTGAACCCAAAACTAAATTTGCTAATATGAGAGGACCCATGTTTAAGTGGGTACCTAAAGCTCTCTAAATTGTTTTTGCAGATCCATCATGTGTGGTACCTCGACTCTGGTTGCTCCACACACATGACTGGTAATCAAGAGCTGCTGAGCAACTACAAAGACCGACAAACGGCAAGGTCAGATTCGAAAACAATGACTCAGCTCCAATTCTTGGATTTGGAGATATCATTCTGGAGAATCTGACAATAAAGGATGTCTCGTATGTCGAAGCCCTTCGCCATAACTTGTTCAGCATAGGCCGGTTCTGTGACAAAGGGTTCCAGGTGGTCTTTCATGCTGACCGGTGCAGAATTTTGGATAGTCAGGACACAGAACTCCTTCAAGGACTTCGGAAATCCAATCTTTACACGATCAACCTGACTTCTGTGCGGCCCTCGATAGCTGTATGCATCATCTCTCAGATTGATTTACAGAGGAACAGCCTATGGCATCAACGACTGTCTCATCTGAATATGAAAGCTCTCCAACGTCTTTCTACGAAAACGTTGGTTCACGATCTTCCAACTATACTACAAAGGGAGCATCAGTGTTCGGCATGTCAATTAGGAAAAATGAAGCGAGCATCTCATCATGTCAAGCAAATTGCGTCTACTTCTCGACCATTGGAACTAATACACATGGATCTCTGTGGGCCGATCCAGACTCAGAGTATCAATGGAAGAAAGTACGTGCTAGAGATCGTCGATGACTACTATCGCTACACGTGGACAAAGGTCCTCCTAACCAAAGATGAGACCGGCGACTTGATTGTCAACTTTGTGAACAATACTCAAAATCTACTGCAACAACTATTCAAGTTATTCGAACAGACAACGGCACCGAGTTCAAGAACAATCATCTCAGTGAGTTTTATCAAAAACTTGGAATTAGTCAACAATTCTCAGCCGCAAAAACACCTCAACAAAATGGGGTCGTCGAAAGGAAAAATCGAACCCTAGTGGAAGCAGCTCGTACAATGCTGATCCATTCAGGACTTCCACACTTTTTATGAGCTGAAGCAGGCAATACCGCTTGTTTTACCCAAAACAGGACGGTGGTTCACAAACGGTTCAACAAGACACCGTACGAGATTGTGAATAATAGAGTGCCCAACAACTCATTCCTTAAAGTCTTTGGGTGCAAGTGCTTTGTGGCGAACGACAGAGAGCAACGTGCAAAGTTCGACCCTAAAGCATTCGAAGCAACTTTCGTCGGGTATTTTTCAACATCAAAAGCGTACCGAGTATACATCAAGTCCAACCGAATAATTAAGGAAAGCTATAATGTCACTTTCCACGAAGTGGCAGATATGGCTTCTGGTCACTTCAGTCCAGGACCCGTGCCTAACCAGATGACTCCTGCACAACTCGGTTCAGGACCCGTGCTCAACCCGTTGGCTTCTGAAGACAACATCTCAGAACCCGTAATCACTGGTGTGTTGGCACAAAACCAACAGAAGATGGCAACAACTCCGAATTCAATGTCAGAAGAAGCAACGAGACTTGTATTAGACGATTTGGACTCTCTCTTTGAGCTGGTATATCGGTCACACACTGCTACACCTACAGTGGATTCTCCACCCAACGAGACCGACGTACCAAGTTCTTCTCACGTCCCCACCTCACCCGATTCAGAATTGGCACAAAATAACGAAGAACCCACAGTGGTTATTGTGGAAGAATCATCAGAGACGATCGATCCAAGTGCAGAATTGGAACTTCCTCAAACAAATGATCAATCGGAGACTATAGAAAATCTAGACCCACCGATGGCTGATGCATCGACTTTAGCCTTGCCTCATGAGCGCAAGTGGACTAGAGGTCATCCGGTTGATCAGATAATTGGAGATCCTTCGGATGGAGTGAGGACACGTCGTCAACACAGTCTCTTCAGCTGCTTCTTAAGTAAAAATGAGCCTACCAAGGTAGCAGATGCACTTCAAGACCCGGATTGGGTAATAGCGATGCATGATGAAATTCATCAATTCGAATGTCTGTGGACCTTAGTACCCCGTCCGCATGGGAAAACAATAGTCGGAACTAAATGGGTATTCAAAAACAAGAAGAATGAAGATGGTGAAGTGATTCGACGCGAAGGGATACAATCAACAGGAAGGCATCGACTACGAAGAGACATATGCTCATGTTGCCCGAAACGAAGCTATCCGCCTTCTCCTGGCTTATGCGGCTCACAAAGACTTCAAAGTCTATCAGATGGATGTTAAGACCGCCTTTCTCAACGGCGTTTTAAAAGAAGAAGTCTACGTCGCTCAGCCGGAAGGCTTCGTTGATCGAGAACATCCCGATCACGTCTATCGATTGGACAAGCTCTCTATGGACTAAAACAAGCCCCACGTGCTTGGTACGATATCCTGAGTGAATTCCTCGTGAAGTCTGGATTCATACGAGGAACGATAGACACAACCTCTTCATCAAATGGCAAGACAAAGATCTGATGGTCGTTCAAGTATACGTCGACGACATCATCTTCGGATCAACTAATCCACGGCTTTGCACGAAGTTCGGATTTCTAATGAAAAGCAAGTTCGAGATGAGTCACATGGGAGATGCAGTTCTTCTTAGGACTACAAATCAGGCAACTCGAAGATGGGATTTTCATCAGCCAGACAAAATACATCAAAGATATTCTGAAGAAATTCCATCAAGACCAGAGCAAGCCTCTTAGCACTCCTATGTCCCCAAGCTGCAAGTTGGATGCCGATCCCTCTGGCAAGTCAGTCGACATCACACTGTATCGCAGCATCATTGGTTCTCTTCTCTATCTCACTTCGAGCCGGCCGGATATTATGTTTACCACATGCTTATGTGCCCCTTTTCAAGCCGATCCCACTGAATCCCATATGCTCGTGGTTAAAAGGATTCTACGTTACCTTAAGGGCAATTCTACCGTTGGACTTGGTATCCAAAGGGTACGAATTTCAAACTTATCGGCTATACTGCGCTGATTATGCAGGTTTCCGAATGGACAGGAAAAGCACGTCCGGTGGCGCTCAATTTCTAGGCGAAAAGCTGATCTGCTGGTCATCCAAAAGTAGAACTGTGTGTCAACTTCGACGGCTGAAGCGGAATACGTGGCTGCCGCCAGTTGTTGCTCCCAGATGCTGTGGATGCGGACTCAGCTTCGCAACTATGGGTACAATTTAAATAATATACCGATATATAGCGATAGTCAAAGTGCCATCGCTATCACTTGCAATCCTGTTCATCACTCACGCACAAAACACATAGACATTAGATATCATTTTATCAAATATCATGTAGAAAAAGGCACCATAGATATGTATTTCGTGAACACGGAGTACCAACTAAATGTATTTGTGCTTTACCTGATCATTTGTGCTACTAAATGTTCTATGCTATGTAGTTTCTTTGCTTATTTGCTTTTTCTTGCGTGAAATAGATAAATCTTTTAAAAAAAACGAAAAATAATAAAAAAATAATAATAATAAAAAAATAAAAACATTATAAATATATGTAACTGAGGGGGTGACGAAATCCTTTAGGATGCTTTGAACTAAAGTCACTTAGAATTTTACCCCGGCATGCGATCGATTCAAATTGCTTAATTTTGTCAGTCTAAGTCGCATTCCTGTGTGTAAAGGTCATTAGGTTGCTCCACTACACACAAAGCCACTTTACATATGTGAGGTTTCAAGCCTTGCTATTTTTCTTTCTTTGGATCTATTACTCGAGTGAGTCACACATCAATTACTTGTCTTACCTAGTGATACTTGGCTTCATACTCACCTTGCCTTAGATCGTTAGGAAAATGATAAGGGCGCTTAGGATATTCCTCACTCGGCCTTATAAAATTTTTCCCTCACATTAGCCCTTAGTCATCCACTTTGAGCCTTCTCCGATGTCCTTTTCTTCCTTTGAACCCCGTTCCTAGCCTTCAACCGTATTCTATACTCTTCGGATGGTTGTTTAAACGAGAAAAGGAGGGGGAGAAAACAAAAGAAAAAGGGGATGATGACAAAAGAAGGCATTGCTCAACGCGCAAAAATCAGACCAAAGGAACATGTCTTCCAACTATCTCTTAGAAGATGGCATGGATCCTGCTGTGAACTTCTCCAACGATAATCTCGTGCGCTCGTCAGAACGGCTGGAAAGAGGAGCACCACGAAGTGAACTTCTCCAACGATAATCCAATCTTATATCGGGAAACGATAAGAGGAGCGCAGCCTTAGGTACGAGTTCCATAATCGTGAATCTTTCCAAAAAGATAATCTCTGAAACCTCTCTAGGGATTAAGAGAATAAGAGCACGGTATCGGCCCAAGAACCAACAAGAAGAACTCCGCATACGATAATCTCCTATAGCCTCGTCGATAAGCGGAGCTTCAGCTTGAGCATAGCATAACAAGGGATAGTTCTTAAAAGAAAAGTAGGGAGAAAAGATTGAAAAGAAGAAAGACGCCGGAAAAAAGGGAGACGGACGTAGAAACGGGAGATGACGAGAGATAAGCTCACTTTTCTCTAAATTCCTTCCCTTCTAAATCCTAGCCAAACTATAACCCTTACAACCCTTTGATTCCAATCGACGGTCTCTCGCTTAGGTGAAATGATTAAAATGCCTTGATCACAGGTAAATTGACTTAAAATTGCTTGTGATGACTTGAGCAAGCTAGAAATAATTGAGTGCAAGAGCGAACCGGGTGGGAGTTGTTGAATTGGTCCAGTCTATGAACTTAGGACTTTAGTTTGATGACATGACTTGACGGCATTTTCTTCTTTCAAATGTCTCGTAAAATTTTTAGTGTGACGATTGATCAAAGCAAAATAATCTGACCCCATATAAACACATATTATATACATAAAACAAAAATAAATAAATTTTTTATGTACACATATAGATATAGAAAAATAATATTTTTATTTCTGAAAAATAAAAAAAATCGTGAAAAAAAAAATCGCACATTTTGACATGAAATGTTATGTTTCATATGCGTTGAATTGAATAAATGCGAATTTATTTTGTCATCACACATTCTGAATGCATGTTTAACTTGCATTGGCATTGAATTGATTAAAATGCGAATATTTGTCTCTGCTCATACCCTCGCGCAAATCTTTATTACATGATTTGGGGAACATGTAACTAGTCTTGAGTGGTTAATTGCGTGTTATATGATTGTTACTTGCATTGATTTGCATAATTACGTGTTAAATCAATACATGTGCACTATTTGAGGGGAAGCATCTACAATGACTTTATGTTTTGAGCTCCAAATATTTTTGATATTCTTCCTTTAAGTGTTGTAGAAATTTTTCATTTTGATTCGCTTTGGACAACGCTTAAATAAGGAGGACTTCACATCATAACTATGGACTCAAGACATTGATAAAACAATTCAGGGGGAGCCTTATTTTAAAAAAAAATATTATTACTTCCCTATTAACTCTCATATTCTCGACATTTTGCTCTAAGTATTGCAGATTTTCAAAGATCGATTCTGGAGCCAGATGTCAATTCTTCAAAAGTACAGTGAGTTAAATAGCATTTTCGTTTACACGTAGGGGGAGTAATTCTGTGGTCTATTCCTAAAATTTAGGATCAATATGAAATATTAAGGAAAACTTATTATCGAGAAGTTCGGGCGAATTTGTAATCTTCAATCGCAGTTTCTCGAGCGAAAATTGATTTGGGACCAAATTGCAATTTTCGCCTTCATATTGATGACCGAAAATTAAACAGGAACCAAAAAGATTTTCGATCGAAATTGTCGAGCGAAAATTCAACAGTAACCAAATCAAATTTCTCGATCGAAAGTTTCTCGATCGTAAACAGTAATGGGCTTAATCTTCTAAGTTGCGAAAACGTCTAATCAGCCCATATTAAACGAAATCATTAGGTTGCAGCCGAAAATCCCTAAATACCCGCAAAACCCTCGATCGCAAAAATCAACAGTCAAACTTCCCGAGCGAAAAACTTCTCCTAAAAGACGAACGTCAAAATCTTCAAAAATTTTCAATTTTACAACTGATTTTCGTCTTTAGAAGGTAGGTTTGACATCTGTTGGGGTGTATTTTGAATATTTTGGATGATGCTGTGAAAATTTATCGACTATTCATACTCTGGGAACTCGAAATCCTCGTTAGCAGTTTAATTTTTTTTTTTTTAAGTAAAATCTGGGTAATAAACTGCATATTAGGCTAGTTTCGATGTTATCAGTGTCCGATTGACAGTGTCCGATTAAGTAAATCTTCGGCGTTATCAGTGTCCGATTGACAGATAAGGCTAAAACTTGAGTTTAAAGGTTTAAATGCATCGAAGAACTTTCTCGCTCGCAAACAGTGAAAAATTGAATTTTAATTTAATTAAGTCACTGTTGCATCGTAAAAGATTTTCGATCGCAAATCATTTTGAGTTAGTCACTAATATAAATAACGCTGATCTAAATTTATTTCAAATCGAGAAACTCAATTTGATTTTATGCGAGCGAAATACTACTGAGAGGAATAGATAAAATAGATGCAATATCGTTTTCGAGCGCAAAACTTACAGTCGAAAATTTCGATTTCAATTTGGTTCTCGATCGATAATTTTAAGCAGCGAAATTTCATTTGAAAATAAAATTTCTCGATCGTAATGCCGTGAAACTTTGATTGATTGAGAATTTTCTCGATGGTTGACTTAGTATATCGTTGACAATTTTCTCGATCGTAAAATTTCACAGCGAAAATCTTTTAAAAAAAATCGAAATACTTTCTCGCTCGTTAATTTTCATAGCGAAAAATTTTATTCACGCGCGAAAAATTTTCCAATTGTAAATTTACTCGGAAACCTAATTTCTCGATCGTAAATTTACAGGAAAATTTTTCTCGATCGTAAAATTTATCGGCTACAGTATCGGTCTTAAGGTCAAAACAAAATTAAAAAAATTTCTAAGTTTTTTTCACTGTAGCTTTAAATAGCGAATAAAATTTTAGATCGCAAAATTAAGCGGAGTTATTTCAATTGAAATCAATGCATAGAAAATCAATTTTAAAATCAAATTTTTCGAGCGAAAAATACCTCGGCATGAACAGTGACATTCCCACGATCAAATACTTAGAAAAATTTCGAACTCTTTTCATGCGTTTATTTCGAAATTACTATCATGCCATTACATTTTTCAAAATCAATCATACTATATGCATACTACACGTTTTCAATTCAAAATTCATCAAGCATGTCATGACTTGATACAATATTATAGTTTGATGAAATTAAATCAATTTTCGACTAAAATTAAATTTTGAACTAATGAACTTTTTAAATCTTTTATGTTTCAGATGGATCAATACCCTACATACAACCACATTTACGAGAAGGCTTTATATCTCAACGTCCACGACACGAACTTCCAGTTAGACATGAACAGCTTCCGGTGTCCAGATGACATTATCGTGTCCATTCTGCAAGGCCATCCACTATGGCATGCACTAACAGTGACGGCATCAGTGCCGATGGTCTACCTCCAACAGTTTTGGGGGATGATCAAGAGCCTCATCTTGGACGAGGCATACCACTTTACCACGGTTGTAGGGACAAGGCATATCTGCATGGGCAAGAACGAGTTCAGAATTCTGCTCGACCTCCCTCACAACCAAAACTACGACCCCCTTCCATCAGATGCAGAACTGGTGCATGATTTCCCCCAGATGGGGTACCATCCACCGCTCACAAAGCTAGCTCAGATGCAGAGCAACGGGATTCCCCATCCATGGAAGACACTATTCGGGATTATAAATAAGTGTCTATCCCCGAAGCACGCAGGCTTCGACAAAGGCAACGTCCACATCCTCCGGATATTTCACGGAGTCGTGTTCTCGCGGAATTACGATTTCGCTCAACTGATCTGGAACGATCTAGCAGAGCATCAGATAAAAAGAGAACAAAAGGTCCAAAAACGTGCCGTGTGCGAGATGGTTCTCCGTCTCGCCAACATATGGAAATGCACGAGCAGAACATTCCTCGCCTGCCTCCGGGAGGAAAATATCAGCCACCAAGGCTCAAGTTCTTCAACAACCCAATGCTGGTAGGCCTAGCTCAGCCTTCAATGCCCATTCCACTAAACCTTCTATGTCTCGCTGACCCCAGAGGAGACGTATACCGCACTTACTGCCGGGAGAATCACCTCACCGAGGAGATGATTCGAGGGCCCCCGACAGATTTTGGAGTTAGCCCTCCCCAACCACAACAACACCAAAGCCTTGAGGACACGATGATTGATGACGTCGCTCAGGTGCTTGAACAGGAGCCCCCTCTGGTCGAAGTGAAAATGCTCGACGTGGATGATACACTAATAGACGTCGTAGCTACCGGATGGTGCTCGAGGCTCCTGAACACGAACTACAAGTGAAAGTGCCCGTACATGTATGCGTGCTTGAAGAGCCAATCGAGGAGGCTCCTCTACAATAAGCACAGCCCGAGGCTGAAATGGGGCAAAGTTCACTTCCATTGGTGACGGAACAGGCTCATGTGGACATGGAGCATGAACACTCTCCTCACACGGCCATCTCATCCGATATGGAGTCAGATGAGGAGATTAGCCTGATAAGACGGACTCCCACACGGCTCAGTATACAAATGGAGTCCCTCTTCCCGGCCGTCACCAGTCACCACCGCACCGGAAACCATGCTGACCACTTCTACGAGTGTTGCCGGCAATTCTTTGCTCAATCTTGAGCCGCAACCAAATCTGCCAGTGTCGGGTTCGCAGGCGCAACCTGAGCCTGCCATAACACCCATAGAGACGAATCTTCAAGATTCGACTCGAGGATTGGGTGGAAGTCTCATACAGTCACAACCTCAAGTGACTGTGGTCAACCTGAGGAGTCGGTGCCTACTCAAGGGTTGATAACAGGCGACATCAGTCGTCCTGGTACATCCAAGGAGGCGTCCGCACCGTTTGTGACGAATGAGCAATTCCAAGCCGCTCTCTCCGCTGCCGTTCAATCGCTTGAAGACAGAATAATGGAGGGAGTTCTTGCTGCCATAGAGACATCCCGCAGAGACACCGGAAAAGCACCTGTCTCCGAAGGCACCTCATCACAGATCGTATTATGTACGAAATGTATTACGCCCGACGAGGACAAACAGTGCGGAAACGCAATCAATCACAAAGGGGGAGATTGTAGAGTATATATTTTAATTGTGCTTGATTTTATTAGTTGTCCTTGTAATTAGGGGCATTTTATATAGTAGTCCTTAGATTAGGACTAGTTTGATATTTATACCAAGTTTGTTTGGTATAAATACATGTAAATGAATTGTGCTGAATAGAGAAAGTTTTGAAAATTGATCCGAAAGGCTTGCAATCTAATTTCTAAAGAGAGAAACAATAGTAACTTTCTCACTCTACACGAATTCTCTCTCTCAATCTTCATTTGAGTTTTTGATTCTAAATGTCAATCATTATCATCGAATTACTATTCATGCCTAGGATCATAGAGTTGTTAATCGTAAGACCTAACATAAAGAGACAGAGAGGAGATGCCAAGAACGGAGAATTCCACTCGAGAAGCGCAGGAGACGGATCAACGACGAAATCACGCCGAATTGAACGACGAACGATGATTCATCCATGCTACCATCCCAGATCCATCAGTACATCAAGATCATGAGTCTTTCATCCTTGTTCCTTAATTCCTTCTTTGTTTCCCTTTTAATTATGAGTAACTAATTCCCTTATGTGTTTGGGAGTAGATGAACGCTAGGTTAATTCGTACTTAAGACGTATATTTATCGTGACTCGTGTTTATGACTGTTTATCTATCTATGAAATTGTTTCTTCGCTTTAATATGTCTATGTGTTAAATTGATCGTGTGGAAAATCGTTTAGGACGACAGCTAAACAACGATTAGGCCATTCGTAGAAGATAGGATTCGAGTATAGGGCGATAGCAAATACTCGATCCTCGCCGTTAGTAATGATCGAATTTTAGATCCCCCCGAGCGTCTACGGCGATAGCAAATTCGTGAGTGGTAGGAAATTACTACGATTTAGTCAGTCGCGTAGGAACGATATTATCGTCTTAGTCGATGACACCTAGCGGGATTCGAATCCCACATCTTTATCATCTAAAAGTACTCTTACCAGTTTATGCTTATTCTCTTAGTTTCATCTATTTTCACATTAGAGCTTTTAAGTTCTAATTCGAGACTAGCTATTTTCTCCTCAGACTTATATAATTTTTCTTCTAACTCTTTTGTACTTTTCTGCTCATTTTTCATGTTAGCATACCTAGTTTGTAAGGTTTCTAACATGTTAAACAATGTAGAGTTAGGAACCACTGCATCCTTAGTGAATGTGTAGTTTCATCTTCGTGGTATGCCATCAAAGCCAAGTGAGTCGTTTGTTCGGAGTTTTTAGTGTTTTGCTTCTTTGAACTTGACTTGGTCTTTGTAGACTTCTTATGTAACTCCTTCCCAATTAACCGTAGTTGACGTCCAAGCTTCTTCAGTGCTTCATCAGTGTCGGAGCTAGAGTCGGATCGAGTAGGTGCCCATTTGTTTTTTTTATTTAAATGCTGGTCGGATATTTTGATCGTTAACATGTTTTATGGATTTTTTAACATTGATTAAAATATTTGTTTTTTAAAATTTCAGTTTCGAAGTTAGTTTAGTCGAGAAATTTTGTCAAGTATCGGAAATATTGATTATCGAAAAACTTTGGGTGTTTTACCTAAAGCTTTTAAGTTGATTTAGAATACTTCATAAAAATTATCAAAAACTTTTACTATAATGTGCCGGTTGAAGGTTGTTGTTTTCGATCGGAAAAAATTTTATTAATTTTTTTTAATGTCAATATAAAGCACTTTTTCGGTCGTAAATAATTCTGTATTAAAAGTTTTTCTAAGGAGGATGTGGAGCACTGTTTTCGATTGTTATATTTTTCGATGAGCTACTGATTTAAGAAAATAGTTTTGAATTTCAAACAGTTATGTATTGATTTACGATCGTAAAAGTTTTGCAATTTGATAAAACATCGTCGTTTTAGGAATCTTTTCGATCGTAAACGAGATTCTCGAATGGATTTTGCGAGCGAAAATAAGTTTCTCGCGTTGACTCGATTTCTCGAGCATTGAACAGAATTTTTCTCGACGATGAATGCGATGAACAGAGACACACACGTGAAACCAGACGTAAGCGAAAAAACGAAGAGTACTCGATCCAAACACGAAATTATTCAAATTCACTCCGGGTTATCGATCGAAATCAAGCACTGAATAAGAACAACACAATTGATTTAACACGTTCAAAGCTAAATCAGTCGAATTTTCGGAAAATTGAAGAACAATGCAACGAACAGATTTCACTCAGTCTTCAAAATTCACAGAAAAATTGGTTCGATCGATAAAAAATAAGCTCAGATCAAAGGGAAACACAGAATCGATCAACAAAAATTGCAAAACAAGTCGAATCATGTAGAATCAGACCGAGATTTTGAAGAACAGTTCGACGAACAAATAAGCTCAGATCTTCAAAATTCACTCAAAATCATGTTTCTATCAATCAAAAATCAGTTCAGACACGTATAAACAAATCAATCGAAGCCTAAAAATAGCAGATTATATTGGATTTTGAAGAATCAGTCCTAAACCTATCGAAGAACAGTGCGCGAGATTGAAAAAACACAGATCAGAATTCAGTCCAAATTTAATCAAAATCCTAACACGCCCAGCTCTGATACCAATTGTTAGGACCCCAGATATCCAACCTAGGTTGATCTAAGAAGAATCGGATAGTAAATCTAACAAGTTCGAAGTTGAAGATTGAGATTTACCATTGAAGCTTGAGAGAGAAGTAACTTGAAGAACAAGCAATGGTTGGCGCTAAAATCTTCTCTCTAAAATTTCCAATTCTGTTCTATCTGAAAACCATACAAAGCGCATTCCTAATTTTCTTAAGAGTTCACTTATATATACCACCTATTGTGGTATATTTACACAAATAGTCCTATAATATGACTAATTACAGTCCAGTTCAAGACTACTATTTTTCATACCAAGACTCCATAACTATATTAATTGAATACAATAAAATAGTTCCAACAGAATCTCACATACGTTTGGTCGTCGTCTCCATATCAGTTGTTGTAAAATATCATAAGGGAGATTCAAGTAATTCCAGTCTGGCTTTGTTATCTACTTCTTTAGATTGTTCCTTCATCATTCCCACATGTTTCTCGTCTCCTTCAATCGCCAACTCATAACCATCTTGAATGAGTAAGGCCTCCATTTTGAGAATGACTTCACAGTGTAACGTTGGTATTTACGCCAGATCATTTAATTGATAATCTTGTTATCGTCTTAGTGACTAATAATAAATCGGAAAGTTGGTTTTGATACCAATTTGTTATGATACTTCTATCTCAATTATATAGCTTTACAAATGAGGAATTCCAAATAAATAGAAGAAAATAAATTTGACAGTGAACACGTGAACTAGGTGGTTCAATCAAGATGACTACATTGAAGATATGGAGGGTACATCATATTTACTGGCTACGTAGAGATGATTACGGAAACTTACACCTTGTAAAGACCCAATGCACAAAAAATATCTTTAGTGACTAGAGCAAGGAAATAATAATAAATAACTGAACAATATACTATTCAATCTATTCATGGAAAAGGTTAAGAGTGCGTTTGGATTCGTGCATTTGAACGAAATCACATGATTTTAAATTATCATTTCAGAATATTAATTCAAACTCAAATCCATTGTATGGCAAATGTTATGATTTCGAAATTCGGATTTCAAAATGGTGCACGAGTTGAGCTCGTGAGGCTCGTCCTCTAACTTTTTATTAAAAACTTAAAATGTCAAAATAATACAATAAAAACAAGTCGGCGAGTCGGCTTGCAAGCTTTGAAGCACCATTTGAGCCCGCTCATTGAGCTCTTGAGCCGGCTCGACTTATCGTTAACCCTTCATTATTTTTATTATTATTATTGATATTATTATATTATTATCATATTATTATTACCATTAGTATCATTACTATTATCAATTACGAACTTGTTAGTTCCATGGAGTTGGATTTCGAAAATGGACTATTTAACATGTAATTATAAAATCCGAAAATAATGAAAGTTTAAACTAACCTTGGATTTGGATTATTCAAATTCCAAGTCCGTACAATCTCCAAACGGGTGAACTGAAAGAACTCGAATTTCATATCGAAATCCGAATATCCGAGCAGACCATAAATTAAATTATCAGAGATGAGAGAAGATTTATGTTGTATGTTTTGAGCTTTGATCTTCATGTCTACATATCGTGTGGCTATACACAAATCTCAAATGCTTATTCAAATAGTCAATAATCAACTCCAGAAAATAGCTTTATCAGATTCAAACTACAGTAGAAACTCTATAAATTAATACAGTTGGGACCAGTCAAATTTATTAATTAAAAGAGTTATTAGTTAATCGATAAATTAATAATTATTAATTATTCGATAAAGTAATATTTTATTAATTTATTGTGTATATTGCCTTTCAAACTTCCAAACATCAAATAACCTTCAATCTCTCATCTCCTTAATGAACGTCAAATTAAGGCCTTCAATATCCCAAGTCTATCATTATCCGTATGGTGTTAATGTACATTTAGGTGGTGTTTGTTTCAGGTGATCCAACATTACGGTGATACGCACATCACGGTGATGTGGGTATCACGGGAATGTGGATCAAGGTGATATGTCATCGGTGTGTTTGTTTAAGGTGATATTTCATTGTGCAGATCAACGTGATATTGAAGTATTCTGTTTGTTTAATCATTGTAATATGTAGGGTGACATTTTATAAATGTCATATTTGACTCTATACATATGACTTAAATAATGTGTTTAATTTTTGTAAGGTGATATTTTATTTGATAATCATTAATATATTAAGAATATACATTTAATTTATAAGGAAATCTACACATAAATACCCAATAGGAAAAAAATCAGCCACTTAGGTACCTTGTCAGAACTATTTTATAGCTAGGTACCCAGTTGAATAAAATTTTTACACTTAGGTACCTAATCACCTAAGATTACGAAAATACCCTTATTAAATGATTTAGAATTTCATTTCAGCTTTTTTTTTTCTCTGCAAAATTCGACCTTCAGCTCGCCGTCGATGATTATTTCTTGCCGACCAACTCCTTCTGCTCGTGCCGGCACCGGACAAGTATCGAAGAACCTATTGAACGTTGGGTTCTCGATTTTGGGAGTTGATTTTGTCAGGTAAGTTTTTCTTTTGGTTTGGGTTTGGTTAATTGATTTTGGGCGTTTGTTCAAGGTTTATCCCAAATCCGAGAGCTCAATGCTATCCAAGAGCTCCATATGGAATGTTAGGATTTGATAGTTATTGAGGCTAATTCGTCGAGATTTTGGTTTTCTTTTATGTAACTGTACGACGTACCATTCCTATGAATATTACGTACCATTATATGTTGTTTTACCGTACCTAAATGCATTATACGACACAGTCCGATTGGACATTTATGTTATGTAGTATTTTTCTGTATTTATATTATGTACCAAGTAACATGTCTATACGTTACCAAAATGTCCAGTTATGCAATACCAATCTAAACTATACACCGTACCATTTATACAGGTTGCCATATTATCTGAAAATATGGCGTCTGCAAATTCGTTTGGTTGCGGGACGTTATTTGCAATGTGTGAGTATAAAAAGGAGTCTTCCTTACTATTAATCAATGAAGCAACGACGCTTATTGATATATATGTATCCCTCCAAAGAAGGTGGTCGGATATCGATTCCCGGCATGACTCAATAAAGTATCAAGTTCCATTCCAAAGTTTGTACTCGACATTGAAAGAAAATGCGGATGTTTTCAATATGTATCAACTGTTTATGCGATACAAATTTTCAATGATACCGATGAAAGTGGAACGTGCCGATGAATGTGGTACAGGTGGCCCGGAGAGCAGGTTTGTTTTTTTTTATTGGTGTTAAACTTTAAATTTAGGGTTTCATATTGATGATTGATAACATTACTTGTAGTACGGAAGAGAACGGAGAATCCGTGGAGTTTGATTTTGAAAGAAACACAGTAGATGCATGAGTCATCGCATTCGGGGAGATGAACAAATCTTTAGGGATGCAGATGAATTTAGACGGAATTTGAAGAACTACATTGCAATCCGGAGAAACTTTGTATATGCAAAGAACGAGCGTAAGAAAATCATTGCCGTTTGCAAGTTTGGTACAGTAATATATGCAGTTTTGATAACGTCATAATGTAAATTTGGTAATGTACTGACTGCTAGTTTGGTACCCTAAGATATGCAAATTTGGCACCGTATATGTAAATTTGGTACTGTGATGACTGACAGTTTGGTACCCTAAGCTATGCAAATTTGGCACCGTAATATATTTCAGTTTGGTACGATAATATATATATGATTGGTACTGTAATATATGCCAGCTCGGTACGGTTATATACATATGTTTGGTACTGTAATATATGCCAGCTCGGTACGATAATATACATATGTTTGGTACTGTAATATATGCCAGTTTGGTACCCTACGACATGTATGTTTGGTACCGTAACCTATGCCGGTTTGCTAATGTATGCACATTCCGCACAGCAATATATGTAAATTTGGTACTGTAATATATGCCTGTTTGATACCCTAAGATATGTAACTTTGCTACTGTAATATATGCCACTTTGGTACCCTACGACATGCATGTTTGGTACCGTTCAAGCATATGCCTATGGTACTGTAATATATGTGTGGTACCGTACAATATTCAAAAGTGGTACAGTAATATATGCACATTTGGCACCGTAATATATGCATGTTTGGTACTGTAATATACGTATTTGGTACTGTAATATATGCCAATTTGGTGTTAATATACACAGCCTTGGCACTGTAATATAGGTAATATAGGTACTCTAATTGTACGACATAGGGCACTGTATCCTTTCAGAAGTAGACAAACGAAGCATTTCAGCGTGTGTTGATGTGGATAGAGGATTAGACAATTTCTGACTTTTTTCAGTAATGATTGCACACTTTTCTGACGTTTTTCAGTCATGAGTGGACAGATTTCTGACATTTCTATGTCATGTTTGGACAGATTCTGACATACAAGGTTTAAAATAATAAAAGACAGCTCATCTGACATGTCAGTGGATTTAATAAAATGTTTCATGTCATATGTAATTTTGGGTACTGCAATCGTGGCTGCGTTGGTACGCTTTAAACAAAACGACAGGTACCCCTACAAAGATATTTAAGGTACGGCGTCCCTTATATATATGATACGTCATACTAGGGTTAGTATTTTACGGGGTCGATCGAATTACTTTTTCATCTCGAACCACCGTAGACCAATAATATATAGTATTAAATACGTTTCAGATCAAATTCGGTGCATTACGCCCCGCACGCATGAATTAAATCTTAGAATACCATGATTTATTATAGTATAAGGATACAAGCAAGAACATCTACAACATAATTTGGATAATGTGGTGAGTGCTACATCTGCGAATTCGGTGCATTAGGCTTTTACATTTTTTTTCATTCTGTTATTGTTAGGTATTGTCAAAATCACGCACGACACCGCGATTCGATTAGGAATGTATTTTTTCGATCGTTAACAAATGGTACGATATACTTTAATAATTTGGTACTGTATATGTGCAATTCTGGATACGGTAAATCTGCAGGTTATGGTACTATATATGTAAATGATAAGGTACCTTCTGTAAATCCTTAGGTACCTTAGTGTACAACAGATAAGGTACTTCATGTGCGATATATAAGGTACGGTATTTATTTACGTATTGATACGGTTAACCTGCATTTACGGTACGCTATATGTAAGCAATATGGTACAGTAATATGAAAGACAAGGTACTCTATATCTTGTGTTTATGGTACGCCATATATTTACATAATGGTACTCTGTACGTAAAGGATAAGATATGGTCCTACAATAACATATGGTACTGCATAAATTACGGACAGTCATAGAACAACACAACACATCACACACTTGGCAATAACTGTCCATGCACAAAAGAAAACCAACATAAACAACCAAGGGTCTCCAAACAGTCCCATCCCCAACCCAAAATTGCTAATGGTAGATCGAAAGAGCGTAGGATGGCACCTGGAAGACAGCTCAAATCCCTTCCGCGGAGGCATTTCTGCAAAAAAAACAAAACTGTTAACAAGCAGTACCATTTTATTCACACAAGGGGTACCAATTTGGCCAAACAAAGGGTACCAAATGCAGTGATAATGTAGTACCAAAAAAAATTGACCCCATTTTCGAAAAACCCACTGTTAACAAGCAGTACAATTTTGTTCACACAAGGGGTACCTATTTACCCTAACAGAGGGTACCAAATGCAGTGATAATGTAGTACCAAAAAAACTTGACACCATTTTTGAAAAACCTACTGCTAACAAGCAGTACCATTTTATTCACATAAGGAGTACTAGTTTTCCCAGACAGAGGGTACCGAATTCAGTCATAATGTAATACCAAAACAGATTGACCCCATTCAAGGTAACCACTGACAAGTTGTACCATTTTATTCACAAAGAGGTACCAATTTGGCCAAACAGATGGTACCAAATTCAGTGATAATGTAGTACCAAAAAAAATGACCCCATTTTCGAAAAACCCACTGTTAACAAGCAGTACTATTTTGTTCACACAAGGGGTACCAATTTACCCTAATAGAGGGTACCAAATGCATGGATAATGTAGTACCAAAACAAATTGACCCTAGTCGATAAAACCAATGTTAACAAGCAGTATCATTTTACTCACATAAGGGGTACCAATTTGCCTAAACATAGAGTACCTAATGCAGCGATAATGTAGTACGAAAAAGATTGACCCATTCGACCACTTTTGCCATGCAGTACCATTTGATTCACTCAAGGGATACTAATATGCCAAAACAGAGGGTACCAAATGCAGTTACAATGTAGTACCACAACAAAGGGTACAGAGGGTACCACAACTAATATGCCAAAACAGAGGGTACCCATTCGAAAAAACAAAAATCGACCCGTTCCGGAAAAAAGCCCAAATCAAGCAGCCACGACGAAATGCACCCACAAAAAACCGTAATCAACCAAGAAATCAATGTCATTCCAGAAAACGCACAAAAAAAACCCTAATTGTGACAAAATGCGACCACTTTACGGTAATACTGTGAAAGACTTACCAATCGATTTCAGAAGGGAATACAATGACGAATGACTGGAGTGACGACGTAGAATCTGAAGCCAAAAACACCCGGGTCGATTTTTGCCAAGGAATCGTGCGATTTGGTTTGGGGCTGTGCGGTTTTTTTCGTTTTTATATGAGCGATCGTGAAATAAGAAACAAGGTAAGAGATGTAAAAAACCAGTTCTAGTAGGGGTAAATCCGTCAGTTAGGTACCTATCAGTAAAATAAAATTCAACTAGGTACCTAGGTTAAAAATTACACTGACTAGTGACTGATCTGTCTAATTTTTTTTATGTAGGTATTTAAGTGTTGAATCCCCTAATTTATAAGCATTATTTATATTTATACTTTTTTTAAAGATAAATTTTAATATTTTAAATAACTAAAATATTTCTAAGATTTAATTATGTTAATCATGTAATTATATTTATAGGCATATAAAGTAATAATGTTAAAATATGAGGGGTATTCACGGTGATGTTTTGGAAGATCACCCCAAAAAACACCCCCTTAAGTAATATTAATAAATATATCTTCTATATAATACACTATGAGAATGTTTTTATGGAATTATTAATTTATAATTTATACGGGACCTATAAAAATTCTCAAAAGTCTATTATATTATAAGTTTAGAGAATTATTAATTTAGTACGTTATTTTCGAGTCGGGACCGCCGAAGATATTATATTAAAGAGTTTATTATCGAGTATTAATTTATAGAGTTTCTACTTTATTGTCCATTGGAAATGAGTATGAATAAGTTGATTTTCGACTTCGACTTGTCTAAATTTGCAATATCGTCGAACAACCACAATCGACCTTTAATTGGAGGAAAGAGAAAACAAATTTAATCTAAGACAGCATCTCGGTGCCACATGTATGATTCAGTCCGAAATTAAATTTTTGTTTTGAATTGTCGCAAAGTTGCTTCACTTGATACGTATAATAGGACTAAAATTGCCGCATGAATTTAATATCCATAAATAGCTTCTATGTTGATACTTAGTGTGACTGTGAGTGATAATATATCTTTTTTTTTTGGTGGAATGCCCCATATAAAATGAAAGAAAGAACACAATGTAGCCAAGAGAAAAACTCAAGTCAACCACCGGTAACATGCTACTGGGCCAAAGGACAACAACATAGTCCAACAAATCGAAACTAAACTACCATGCAATACACCAAACCCGATGAAGCGCAGCAAGCTGTAAAGCATATCGAGCTGACAATGTAGAAACACGTATACATGCCACACCAAGCACCAAAGCAACGATCCGATCGGGGGGACTCTGTATGTGGTCCCTCCAATGTGTGTTATGCTCCCTCCACAGATGGTAAACCAAAGAAGCAAGAATATTCCTGTAGACCAAATGAATGATGTGGTTAGTCCTCCATTTTGCCGCAGCCCACCTTATTCCTAGCTCCCATTGTCGGCCATGACCAACGAATCCTACGGTGCAGTAGTTGAAGATACCGCGCGGAAAATGGACACTCGAAGAAAAGATGCTCCGTCGTCTCCATGCAAAGTGAGTCACAAAGAAGGCATGAAGTCGTGCTCGCAGCCTGGGCAACCCAGGCCTTGTCCCACGTTGAGAGTCGCCTTCTAATAGCCATCCACAAAATAAACTCATAACGGGGAACCTTGAGGGATCCGCCGAAAAGAGTCGCCCATGGGACTGTTACTCGTCTACATCGTATCGCCTCCCTAACCGAGCGTGTTGAAAACCGCCCATCTGGAGATCCCTGCCATACAATGGAATCTTGCTCCAGTGGGTACACATTCGGTAGGAGCTGCTGAATCACCAAGAACTCATCGCAGTAGCGGCTCGATCTGCTCGGCCAATTCCAACAACGGTTATCAATAATCGAGCAGAGATTTGTGTCTTTGGGTAAACCCATTACCCTCGGATCTTGGGGAAACCACTCCAAGAGCGGGCCGGTTGTCAACCATGGCTCGCGCCAAATCCATAAGGAAGAGCATTACCCACACGAAAGGAGATCAACGGATGAAGGACTGATCGTAACTTAAGGATCTGCTTCCAACACCAAGCATCATTAGGAGAGGGCACAATTTCCCACGGTGAATGTGATCGTAATCGCGTACAATATAAACATTGAACCCACACTAAATCAATATCACGAGTTACCACGCTCCACAAATGTCGCATGAGAATGGATCGATTATCCACCCCGATAGATCGAATTCCAAGACCCACTTCATCCACTGGTAGGCAAACATCCCCATGCCACCTTAGAAGATGGACCACCCCAAAGAAAGCGACGGAACCATGCCTCCAAAGTACTAATAACCCCCTTCGGGAAAAGGAAGACCCCGGCCCAATACGTCGTCAAAGCAGTCAGAACCGACTTGATCAGTTGGACCCTTCCAGCATAAGAAAGGGAGCGATTCAGCCAAGACCCGAGTCGCCCATCCACCTTTCGTAGCAAGGGACCACAATCAGAAATCGTAAGGCGCGTGGTAAGTAGAGGAACCCCAAGATAGCGGACCGGTAAGTCCCCAACACTGAACCCCATGAGACTGACGAAGTCTGAAATAAGATGTGTCGCACGCTTGGAAGGAACATCTCGCTCTTCAATGCATTCGCACTCAGCCCGGATAGCTCAGCAAATTGATCAAGGGCAATTTTAAGGACCCTCACCGATGCCATATCCGCATGGCAAAAAAGAAGTAAGTCATCGGCGAAAGTGAGCATGGCCAGATCCGCAGTGTCACATCTCCCATGGTAGTGAAACTGGTCGCTTTCCCTTATGCGCATCGCCACCATACCATGTAGGACCTCCATAACCAGCGTGAAAAGATAGGGTGATAAGGGGTCTCCCTTGCCGAAGTCCTCGTCGCCCCGCAAAGAACCCAAAAGGACAGCCATTGAGGTTGATCGAAAAGCATGGCGTCGTCCAACAGGTTCTAATCCACTCAATGAAATGGGGATGGAATCGCATAGCCGCAAGAGTAGCAAGAAGAAAACTTCACTCAATCTTATCATAGGCCTTTGCTAAGTCCACCTTGAAGGTAACCCGTGGTGGTAGGCTTCTACTACGATAGCCTCGACAAACTTCCTGAGCTAAAAGGATATTATCACTTATGCGACGCCCAGGGATAAACGCAGTCTGCGAGGTGTCCACCAAGCTAGCCAAAGAACCCTTCATACGGTTAGCAATAATCTTCGAAATAATCTTGTAGAGAACATTGCAACATGAAATCGATCTGAAGACAGACGGTCGCCGAGGTGCCGACCCTTTAGGAATTAAAGAGATGAGAGTGCTATTCAAACCCTTCAGAAGTCGGCCCGTCAAAAATAATTCCTGCATGGCCTGAACAACATCGCTCCCAATGATTTCCCACGAGGCTTTGAAAAAAGCTTGTAGAGAACATTGCAACATGAAATCGATCTGAAGACAGACGGTCGCCGAGGTGCCGGCCCTTTAGGAATTAAAGAGATGAGAGTGCTATTCAAACCCTTCAGAAGTCGGCCCGTCAAAAATAATCCTGCATGGCCTGAACAACATCGCTCCCAATGATTTCCCACGAGGCTTTGTATATCCATCCGGTCCAGGCGCCTTCTCATCACCAAAAGAGAACAGAACATCCTTAACCTCGTGAGAAGTAACCGGTCGAACCATCCCATTTGCCGCCTCGTGTGACAGGGTATGTGATATAAAGCCGCTCACATCCATCAGCGTGACCGGGTCGTCCCTCGTCATTTGGACGAGAAGACAATGAAAATATCTGATAAGCTCCGCGGCCACTAACTCCTCGCCCTCAATAAGGTGGCCATGTTCCGCGTCATGAGAGAAGATGCGATTCCCAGCACATCGTAGCGCCACCTTTTGAAGAAGAAGGAAGTGCATTGATCCCCATCTTTGAGCCAATTCAACTTCGCCCTTTGCGACAATGCAGATTGTTCCATCTCCACGGCGCGCGCATATAGAGCTCGACAAGTGCGCTCAAGGTCGTAGAAAATAACTTCAATCGGGTAGCGTGTGGAAAACATCTGACAGAGTTCAAGGAATGTCTTTGCCTCCATAACGTTTCTTGCGAGATTACCCTTATTACGACGTAATTGAGGAGTTGGGTCTTTAGTACCTTCAGCCGCCGAACCAAGGTAAACATTGGAAAACCATCAAGTGGAGCATCCCAAGCCCTCTGAACCATACTAAGAAATAATGGATCCTTAGCAAGAAAATTATCGAAGCGAAAACTCGTCTTGCGCGATCCCAAACTAGTCGTCACAAGGACTAGCGGAGAGTGATCAGACGTTGAAGGGAGATCACAGTGATAGGCGAGATTGGGAAAGCAGCAAACCAAGTAGGATTCCCAATTATCCGATACAAATGACGCCAGACACCTGCCGAGTCGCGTTGCTAATTATACCATGTAAACAATTGCCCCGTGATGGGCAACGTGGTAAGATCAGCCTGAGTAAAGCAGGAACGTATATCATCAACTTCCACTGTGGAGTAATTACCCCCCGCGCTTCTGCCGAATCCAATATAGCATTGAAATCACCCATGAGTACCCAAGGAACCGCAACCCGCTCCGCAGATATGGACACAATGTCCTCCCATAATGACTTTCGCTCGTCACGCCCATTCTTACCATACACAAAGGACACAAAACAAGTCATCCTTGTCGCAAGATAGAAAGCCTCACAATGAACCGCCTGAACCGAGAAAAGCAACACTGTAACCCTAATGGAACGAGGGTCCCACCCAACCCATATCCTCGTGAAGGGCCCACGTCGTAATCAGAAAACCACAACCATGAGGCACGAATTCCAGAAGAAACCTGAGTCGCATTAGGGAATGATACCCTCGTTTCAAGAAGGCCCACCAGCTGAAGCTCATACTTATTAATAAGATCACCAACCGCCCTCCCATGGTCTCTTTTATTGAGACCACGGACATTCCATACTCCTGATGGAATCATTGGATAACCCCCGTCAAGGCCGGATCACTTTTAGCGGCCAAAGTAAGATTACCTGCACCATCAACTGCATGGAGGATCGCGAAAGGGTTCTCGTCAGGTCAACCCTAGGAGACGCCTCACCACTCGTCGAGACTCGAGGTCGAGCTTGACTCGACGGGCCTGCATCATGTGTAGAGTTGGTCGGTACATTCACCGTTCGCATAGGTGACACCCGCACCGCCTTGCCTCCTACACCAACCTGGCGCCATTCGGTCCGCGGCACGTCAAGCGAACGAGGTTGTGACACCGTCATCTGCAACTTAGGAGGCCGTAGCTCCGTCTCCTGCACCGTAGGAGGTTGGGCCTGGGGCTGCTTGGGGACCTTGGGAGCCTGTCGCTTAGGGACCTTCGTTGATGATCGTGGCTGTCGCGGGCTGCCACGAAAAAGGCAAAATCACTTTGGAGATTTGTTTCTTTACGTGGGCTGCCAAATGGGTTCGTCAAAGAAAGAAGCTGCAAATATTTTTGTATGTTCACTTGGAAGACCGAAAGCATAATTTTCCTGTAAATGGCCTCGTTTGATGAAGAAGAAAAAATACCATCAACATAAGTATATTTTGTATTTCAAGTTGTTCTTTAAGAACGGTATTTTCCTATAAATATCCTCGTTGTTTATATATATTAAATACCAAAATAATGCCTTAAGGATGTTGTCGAACACATTATTTTTTTTTTTGTTTTCAATATGTATGTATTTTTTGTATTTCAAGTTTAATAATTAGCGACATACAATATGCTGTTTTGTTAAATATATATATATATATATATATATATATATTATAATATTTGAGTAACTTAGACTAACTATTGAGTCTATATAAAAGAAAAAATTTGGTTATCACATATAAATAATAACTCTTGTTATCCAAAAAGTAACTATTTAGTGAAATATTTAATGCTTCTTTAGTGTTATAATCCATATATTGATAAACTTGTGATGGGAAATGTCCCACTGTTGAAGTTTTGGTAGGAGAGGGGACAACTCTCATATATATAGGTATATGACTTACTTTAATTCACAGCTCTTCTGTTAAGTAATACATTTTTTACGTTAAATCTACTTTCAGAAAAAAGATAACAAGGCCTATTAGATTAATTGGCGGATTAATCGATTGATTAAATGTTTTGTGGATTAGTCGGTCGATTAGGTGGTTTTCGCCTCCTAGGCCGAATACTACAACAATGACTGTTGTTAGACAAAGCTCTAGTCGTGTATTACTTGTATTCGTTGATAAGTATGATTTGGAGTTAGAAAATTTTGTTCTAACATGGCGATTTAGATGAACATAGATAATATATGAAGCAAACTGAAGGCTCGTAGTTGGCAAGGATACCAAGTTAGTTTAAGAAATTCTTATACGGACTAAAGAAGTCTCGAAGAAAGTGGTAGAAGCGGTTTGATTCTTTCATGTTGTGTCATGGTTGCTCCAGGAGCAAGGATGATAGTTGTGTTTACTTTCGGAAGTTAAATGACAGTTCCTTCATCTATCTGTTAATATATGTTGATGCATGCTCATTGCGGCTAATAGAAATTCACCAGTTGAATCCCTTATTGAACGGTGACTTCACTAGTAGAAAATGATATATAGGCCACGGCACTATGGGCGACGGTTTCCAAATACCCGTCGCCCATAATAGATGCGGTGGCATTACTTTAATTTTTTTAAGTTTCGGTAGTTTTAGACGACGGTTTCTAGTCAGAAACCGCCGCGTTTGTTATTGACATATTATCCGCGACGGCTGTTTACAGAAAAACCTTCAGTTTCAGGTCGAAACCAAAACCGTCGCCCATAGTTTTTTTTTGTAACATGGGCGACGGTTTCTGGTCGAAACCAAAAACCGTCGCCCATTATTTTATTTTTTTTAAACAATTATGTTTCTTTCCACTTTGGGAGACGGTTTCTGACATAGCAACCGTCGCCCATGTCGAATAACGTATCGGCAACGGTTACGCATAGCAACCGTCGCCCATGTCGTATCATTTTAAAACCCATCTTCCCAAAAACATAGCAGACGTGAGCTACCTCCTAAGGCGATTTTCCGGCGACAATTTGCTACGTTTTCAGCGTTTCGAGCTAGGAGAACACAGTAAAACACTTTCCAATCCATTTTCTTCTACTAAGCTCTCCATTTAGTGGTCAAACTTTCGAAAATTCGAAATTTTCGAAATATCCAATTTTTAGCAATTTTGGGGCTTAATATCTGCGATTTTAGGTTAGGATTAGGCTTACGCTTGTGTTATGTTCGATTTGAGGTTGATTTGGAGCTTGATAATGCGAATAAATTGGCGAAAATTTGATTTTTGGGCTTATTTTGAGCTCGAATTTTTGGAGTTTGGAGTTGTTCTATGCGATTTCATGGCTTGATGCATGCGATTTGAGGCTTAGTTTTGTGTTATATTCGATATGAGGCTGATTTGGAGCTTGGTTTGTTCGAAAATTTGTGGCTAAATTTTGTTTTTGGCTTATTTTGGCTCGATTATTTAGAGTTCGGAGTTATTTTGTGCGATAATTTTTGCTATTTGAGGCTTAGCCGCTTAAGCTTGTGTTATACGATTTGAGGTTGATTTGGAGCATGGTCTGTGAAAAAAAAGTCGCGAAATTTTGGTTTTTTGAGCTTATTTGAGCTCGATTTTTTCGAGTTTAGAGTTGTTTTGTGCGATTTCAAGGCCTAATTTATGCGCTTTGAGGCTTAGGTTTGTGTATAGTCGAAATTTGTATATTGTAATTTGAATTTTAAAGATTTTGATACTCACCCATTTTTCTGTGGTTTTCATGTCTTTTTTTGCTAATGTTAGGTCCCTAGATTATCAACTCTAAGATCCTAGGTATGAATTCTAAGTAATTCGATCATAATTGTCGAGAATCAGATTTTGATCGAAAAACTCATTTGAAGAATCGAGAGAGAATTTTACTAGTGTGAGAAAGTCTTTTGTGTTTCTCTCTCTAGAATATGAATTGGCAGCCCTTCGATCAAATTCTAAAATCTTCTCTATTAAGCACAATGTGTGTACAAGTATTTATACCATAGATACTTGTTATAAATACAATTTAAGTCATAATCTAAGGACAACTACAAATAGCCCCTTTTTACAATGACAGCTAATGAAATCAAGGCACAACTAAAACTGATATTCTACATTCTCCCCCTTTGTGCTTGATTGCCTTTCCAACCTATCTGTCCTCGTCGCACAAAGTACGACCTGCGCAAGCCCAGCGCATACTCGAAGTTCCTTAGAGTATTCCTCAGCTCCAATCGCTCCTCGATGACTTCAAGTAGTTCCATCAAAAGGGGTTGCTCTCTCACGAACCTATGAAGCTTCAGCATGGTCTCTCTGTTGATCTCTTCCAATCTCTTCTCTATATTCTGCCTGATCACCATGAGCGCCCCATCACAAAACTTATGAACTTCAGTCTTCATCATCAACCCATTCTTTTTAGCAATCGGATTGTGGTAGGTGATCCCTAAGACTGAACTGATGTGCAGGTGATTGTTGGGAAGTCTTTCGATCTGAGGTCCTTTGTTGAGCTGAGCGGTCATGTTGATCTTCTTCATATTGCTCTCCAGAGCCATCTGAAGGTTGTGTACGGCATGGTACTTGATCTGGCGCATCATGAACCGATAGAGTCCCCCGAGTCCTTCCTTATGAAGCCTTGAGGACCATTGTACTTCTCTACGTATAGCTGGTAGAGATAGTAAACCTCCTCGGCAGGGAGGTAAGGTAGGTCGCTATCGCTTAGCTCTTCCCGAGTTCTGTCTATCCGCTCTATGACGTAGAATGGTGTTGGAAGACCTCTTTTAGCACAGTAGACGCTTAGTAGCTGACATATAGGGGATAGACTCTTGTAATGACTCTCCGCTTGTCCTTTTTAAATCCGCAGCCTGACATCTGGTCCAAGATGGGTTAGCATCCAGAGATAGGTCATTCTTTTTTGCTGATCCCAATGAGAGATCCCTCTGAGCTCGAATTCAATCAACTCCTTAATTTTGTCCGGTGACCTGCATATTCTCCGACGAACTTCTTCTAGGCATGGGATTTCAATCCTTATGTCTTCCCACGGCGTGTCGATTCGAATGGTCCCTGGCATTTGTCTTGTCGGGGAATCCGCTCGTAGCGCAATAAATTCTGGAAGCCTTGAGGGAATTTGTTCGTGGTCTTCTCCTTCCTGAAGTTATTCATCTTCTATCAGAACTAGGTCCACCAAGGCTTGTTGTAGGAAATGTCGAACGTCCTTGAGTCGTCGTCTTTGAACGTCATCAGGCATGGTATGGGTCATCCACTGTCCTTCGAATATGTATCTATCGAGGAATTCGTGTGGGTTGACACCATGTGCAGATGTTTCCAATTGGTCTGGAGCGGTCGAGCTGGGTGTGGCCTGAGTAGCTGCCATGGCCACGAGCATTGTGGAACTTGCTTCTTATTCCGGAAGCAAGGAGCTTGTGAAGGTTTGCTTGGTGTGAACGGAGGCGTCCTTATGTTGAAGGTTGGTGGGTCTGGGTCATTTTGGGTTAGAGTTTGGGTGGTGCGGTGCGTGATGGTGTTGTTTGGGTAGTAGTGTTTGGGTTTCAACGGCTCCAGTACTTGTCTAGTCGTGCCCGAACCTTATCCTTGACCTTCTCCTTGGCCACTCGAAGATGTCCTAGGCCTCTTCTCTCCCTCATGATGGTCCTGGTCGTCAGCTTCGTCATGTCGGCGTGTTGAGCGGGAGCTTTGGCCTCGGCAGGATTGAGTAGGTGGCTGAGAATGATCCACGAGACGCCTATATAAGGATGCGTCCGAGTGAGGAGGCCAATGAGGCGGGCGAGTAGAGTTGGAGTTCGATGATGGTATATAGGTTGATGAGGATGGATGAGTTTATGAGAGGGTCGGTGGATGTGGTTTTTGGGGGTGTGAGGTTTGTTTGTGATAAAGGGTCCTCTGAGACAGGTGCTTTCCCGGTGTCACGTAGGCATGTCTCGATGGCTGCCAGCACTCTCTCGGAGAGGGCTGCTTGGAACTGCGCTTCAGTCACAAACGGGACAGGCACCTCCGTAGATGGACCAGGTCGACTGATGTCGCCTGTTGACAACCCTTGAGCTAACACCGGCTCCTCAAGCTGGCTCGTAGTCACTTGAGGTTGTGACTGTTCTAGACTTCCATCCAATCTTCGAGTCGAATCTTGGAGATTATCATCTATGGACGTGGGGGCAGGTTCTGATTGAACTTGCGAACCAGACACAGGAGTTCCAGAGCCGGTCACGTCGTGCCGCGGCTCAAGTTTGATCGAAGTGTGTCTGATGTGGTGGTGACAGTTGTGATGATGGACTCAATGTCTCCGTGGAGTCCGTCTTATCAAACAAATTTCCTCATCTGACTCAATGTCTGATGGGGTGGCCATGTGAGGTGATAATCCATGTGCAACATCCTCACGGGCTTGTTCTGTCACCATAGGCTCGTTGGACTGAATCGTTGAGATCAGAGCCTCGGTTTCTGGCATTGTAGCCAGTGGAGGTGAGTTGTGCCCCATTTCTGCTTCGGGCTGTGCTTCCTATTGCAGGATCTCCTCAATAGATCCTTGGAACACGCCAACATTAATAGGCACTTCCTCGTGGAGCTCCAGAACTTGAGCTTCAACTTCCAATCCATGGGCCACTGCGTCGATCATCGTGGCTTCAAGATCTTGTAGTTGAGCGTCTTGAGTTGGAGGCTCCTGTTCAAGTTCCTGGGTGACTGCATCAATCATCTCAGCCTCAAGACTTGGTTGTTGTTGTTGATGGCTCACTGCGAAGTTTGTCTGGGACCCCATAATCATCTGTTCCGTTAGATGATGTTCCCGGAAGTATCGTTGGTATTCGTCTCCGGATGGGTCGGCAAGATGAAGTAGCTCGAATGGAATGGCCATCGATGGTCTATCAAGTTCTGCCAGTCTGGGATTGTAGAAGAACCTGAGCTTGAGCGGCTGGTAGATTCCTCCAAGAGGCAAGCGAGGAATGTTCTCGTACATCTACATGTATTGAGCAACGATAACAGAGAACCACTGGCATATGGCACATTCTCTGAGCGCTTGTTCTCTTTTATTCTGATCTGCTCTGCCAAATCGTTCCAGATCAGTTGTGCGAGTAGTTCCGAGAGAACACTATTCCATTAAAGATCCACAGAATGGTGACATTGCCCTTGTCAAATCCTGCATGCTTTGGAGACAGAAACTTGATGATTCCAAACAACGTCTTCCAAAGATGAGGGATTCCATTGCTCTGCACTTGAGCTAGCTTGATGAGCGGTGGTCGGTATCCCATGTGTAAGAAATCTTGCACCATTTCTGCATCAGTTGGCAAGGTGTCGTAGTTGTGGCTGAAGGGGAGGTCGAGGACGAGCCCAAAGTCGTTCTTGTTCATGCTGATATGCCTCGTCCCGATCACCGTAGTGAAACAGTGCTCCTTCAACTACGACACTCTTAATCATCCCCCAGAACTCTTGGAGGTATACCATTGGCACCGAGGCCGTCACCGTAAGTGTGTGCCAAAGGGGATGGCCTTGGAGTATTGAGACTATGATCTCGTCTGGACATCGAAATGTCGTCAGATCGAGTTGATAGTTTGTGTCATGTACGCTGAGGTAGATGTTATGCTCGTAGATGTGATTGTATCGAGGGTAGCGATCCATCTGAAATGATAAGAAGTAAGGAGCTCATTAGTTCAAAAATAATTTAGCCGAAATGATTTATAATATCAAATTATAATTGTTTACCAAATTATAGCAAGTTTGATAACATTTTGAAATTGGAGATATGTATGTTGCACATAGGTTATACGAAGTGAAGATTAAGGTCATGATGAAATTCCGACATTCATATATAAGGCAAATAACATTTCTGTCGAAAATATTCTAAGTGTTGAAGACCACTATTCACTCCGCTGAAACTTGCGCTCGAGAATTGAAAAATCAATTTTAATTTCCTAAGTGCTAATTTTGGATTCAAATCTCCGTTCAATTTTGCGATCGAATTTTATTCACTATGGTCTGCTACAGTGGAAAAGACTTAAAGAAATTTTTCCAAGTGTTTGAACTTAAACCGTGGTACTGTAGCCGAGATATTTTACGATCGAGAAAATTTTTCGTGTAAATTTACGATCGACAAAATCATGTTCCGCGTAAATTTACGATCGACAAATTTTTCGCACTTGAATAACATTTTTCATCGTGATTTTGTCGAGCGTCAAAGTCTTTCTATTTTAAAAATGGTTTTCGCTGCGAAGTTTGTCGATCGAGAAAGTAGTCAGCGAGAAATTAAGTTAATCGCCGAGCAAATTTTCGATCGAACAAAATTATCACTGTGCTTCTACGATCGGGAAATTTTAGCGTCGAAAAACTAATTTTATCACCGCTAAAATTTGCGACCGAAATAAAATTAAAATCGAAAGTACTGTTTTCGATGGTAAGTTATTCGCTCGTAAAAGACTTGTATCTATTTTATCTATTTCACTTAATAATTTTTCGCTCCCGTAAAATCAAAATTAGATTTCTCGATGGTAAGTAATCTTTCGATCTACGTCATCTGTCTTAACGACTATGTCAAAATTTTAGCGATCGAAAATCTTTTACGATGCAAATAGTATCTCAATCAAATTGAAATTCAATGGAAACTGTTTGCGATCGATAAAGTTCTTAGACTGCTTCAACCATTCAAAAACCCGGTTTTTAGTCGAAACTTAAATATTCGCTCTAAAACGTAGAAAATCAAAGATCTACACCATCAAAGTGACCGCAAACACAAAGACTATCTTAACACGCAAATCTAAACTCATTTTAAGCATAGAATCATGTTTAAATCGCTAGAAAAGAGCTTCAAGGCTTCATAGTTAAGAACAGAGGAAATCTAACAGAAAATCTGGCGCTAAATTGGAGAATATAGATACAAACTGAAACCAATCAGGTGCAAACACCTAATGGATGTCGATCTACCTTTGAAAGACGAAAACTGTGTATTTAAAGATTTTGAGTTCGTCTTCCGTTTTTGTGTTTTTTGCTCGAGAAATTTCAATCGACACTGTTATGAGGGTTTTGCATGAGATATAGTTTTTCGACTGCAACCATTAATTTCGTTTAAGCGGGCTGATTAGATGTTATCGACACTTTGCAATTTCTAAGCCCATTACTGTTTACAATCGAGAAACTTGTGCTCGAAAATTACATTCTATCCAGTTTCTCGATGGTAAGTATTCTTATATTTTCAGATTGACCCCTACTTGATTTAAAATCACAAATTTATTCCCATGCAGTAAAATTAAAATGCAATTAACTCCCTGAAATACCGAGCAGTGACATCTGGCTCTAAATCCGATTTTTGAAAAATATGCATTACTTAGAACAAAATGTCCAGAATGTTAGAGTTAATCACAAGTAATTTTAATAAAGACTCCCCTGAATTTTTGTATCAATGCCGTAAGCTCCAAAAGAAAATCGTGAAGTCCTCCTCGTCGAATTGTGTTGTAGCAAAGAGTCCGAATCGAAAATATCTGCAACACTTAGAGGAAAACATAAAAAATACTTGGATCTCAAGGCTTAATATTTTGTTAATGCTCCCCCTCAAATAGTGCACCTTAATTGATTTAATCATATAAACGAGTAAATCAATCTAAGTAGCAAACATTCAAAACACGCAGTTTGATCAATGTAGCTTAGATACATGGTCCCCTAATCATGTAATCAAACTTATGCGCTAGGGTATGATCAAGAACAATATGTCGCATTTAATCAATTCAGTGTAAATGCAAATAACATTGCATATCAGAATGTGCGATTTATCTTATATATATATATATAATTTTCATAACATATAATAAGAAAAGTAGGAAGAAAAATTTCAAGAAAATTATCATATATCTCTATAATTTTTTTCGTATGAATATTAATATTATTTATAGTACGGGGTCAGATTATTTTACTTCGATCATTGTCACGTCTAAAATTTCACAAGACACTTGTCATGATCATATGCCGTCAAGTCACGTCAGCAAACTATAGTCCTAAGTTCATAGTATAATCCATTTCGACAACTCTCACTGGGTTCACTCTAGCGCTCATTTATTTTTACCTTGGGATTATTATATTTATATCACTCAAGTCAACACAAGCAATGTTAAGTCAATTTACCTGTAATCGAGGTGCTTTTAATCATTTCACCTATGCGAAAGACCGTCGATTTGGAATCAAAGGGAATTGGATTTTAATTTGGCTCTGACTTAGAATGTTAGGAAAATTTTGGGAAAAGCGATCTTTTTGTCGTCTTCCATTTCTTCGTCGATCTCCTTCTTTTGGCATTTTCTCGTATCTTTTGTCATTCTCATCCTTAAATTTTTTTTCATATCAGTCTACACTTGCTCAAGCTGAAGCTTCGCTTCTCTACGAGGCTGAGAGATTATCTAAGGCGAAGTTCTTCTTGTTGGTTCTCGGGCCGATATCGCGCTTCTCTTAATCCCTGAGAGGTTTCAGAGATTATCAATTTGAAGAAGTTCACAGTTATGGAATTCAAACCCAAGGCCGTGCTCCTCTTCTCGTTTCCCGATATAAGACCGGATTATCGTTAGAGTCGAGGTGCTCCTCTTCCAGCCGTTCTGATGAGCGTACGAGATTATCGATGGGAAAGTTCACAGCAAGATCCATGCCCTCTTCTAATGATGTGAGGTTGTGATAGTCGAGAGGCAAGTTCTTTCGGTCAGCTTTTTGTGCTTTGAGCATTCCTCGTGTGCATTTTCCACCTTCTTTTGTCATCTTATTCTTTCTCGTATCTTTTTCGCCCCCTCCTTTTCTCATTTGAACATACTACTGTAAGCTTAAATAGTCGGTTGAAGGCTCAAAGGGGTTTAAAATGAAGAAAAGGTATTTGGAGAAGGCTCAAAATGGATGACCAAAGGCAATATTAAAGGAATGAAATTTTCTATATGGCCAACTGAGGAATTTCCCAAGTACCCTAATCATTTTCCTAACGATCTAAAGCAAGGCGAGTATGAGGCCTCTGAATCACTAGTTATGATAAGCAATTGATGTGTGACTCGCTCAAGAATAAACCCGTAGAGAGGAAAAATATGACGGCTAGAATCCTCACTTATATGAAGTGGCTTTGTGCCTAGTGGAGCAAATTGATTACCTTTAGACACAAGAATGCGACTGAGACTGACAAAATTAAGCAATTAAATAGTTGCATGCCAGGGAAATCTATTCGTGACATAGATCGAGCATCCTAAAGATATCGTCATTCTCCTAATATTATAAGTATATGTATAATATTTTGGAATTTTATTTATTAGGATAATTTTGTTTATTATAAAATTTTGATTTATCACGCAAGATAGAGCATTTAAGAGTGAAAACACATAGAATAGGACATACGAAAGCACATTTACGCACGTAAAGCACATGTTACGGAAGATTCAACATGCCTAATTTTCAGACAAGAAATTGGAATCGTTTTTCATCCAATGCCATGGTGAAAATGTCAGCTAGTTGATACTCCGTGTTCAGGAAATACATGTCAATCGTGCATCTTTCTACGTGATCTTTTATAAAATGATATCTAATATCTATGTGTTTGTGCATGAGAGGTGAACAGGATTACACGTAATCGCAATTGCACTTTGGTATCACTCTAAATGGGTATATTATTTGAATTGTACCCATAATCGCCAAGCTGAGTGCGCATCCATAGCATTTGCGAACAACAGCTGGCAGCCACGACGTATTCAGCCTCAGCCATCGATGTTGAGACGCAGGTCTGCTTATTGGATGACCAGCAGACAAGCTTTTCGCCGAGAAATTGAGCGCCACCTGGGGTGCTTTTCTTGTCCATTCGGCAACCTGCATAATCAGCGTCAGTATAGCCGATTAATTTGAAATTTGTGCCATTAGGATACCACAAACCTAGGGTTGAGGTGCCCTTGACGTAGCGAAGAATCCGTTAACCGCGAGATGAGATTCTTTGACATCGGCTTGTAAACGGGCACAGAGGCAGGTGGCAAACATAATATCCGGCCGGCTTGAGGTGAGATAGACAAGAGAGCCGATGATGCTGCGATAAAGTGTGATGTCGACTGGTTTTCCAGTCAGATCGGCATCCAACTTGCAGCTTCTTGACATAGGAGTGCTGAGAGGTGTTAGGTCCTGATTTATCAACTCTACGATCCTAGACTCAAATTCTTAAGTTTATGATTAGAATTGTTCAACTTTACCTCACGATCAAAAACTTACTATTGAGCTCGAGAGAGAATTTCGCTTAGAGTGAGAAGATTTCTTGTGCTTCTCTCTCTAGAAATCGAATTGCAATCCATTCGGATCAATTTCTCGAATCTTCTCCTTAAGCACAATGTTTGTACATCTATTTATACCAAACATACTTGGTATAAATAACAAACTAAGTCCTAAACTAAGGACAAAGTCCTAAACTAAGGACAAATATAATAAAAGCCCCTAATTACAAGGACAACTAATTAAATTAAAGCACAGCTAAATTGGTATTCTACATTCTCCCCCTTTGTGCTTGATTTCACTTCCATGCTGTCTGTCCTCGTCAGGCGTAATACGACCTGCGCAAGCCCAGTGCATGCTCGAAGTTTCTGAGCGTATTGCTGAACTCCAGTCGCTCCTTGATATCATTAAGCAATTCCATTAGGAGCGGTTGTTCTCTCACGAACCTGTGAATCCTCAGCATCTTCGCTCTATTGATCTCTTCCAACCTTTTCTCTATATTCTGCCTGATGACCTTGAGCGTCCCATCACAATACTTATGTACTTCAGTCTTCAACAACAACCTAGTCTTCTTAGCAATCGGATTGTGGTAGGTGATGCCTAAGACTGAGCTGATGTGCACGTGATTGTAGGGAAGCCCTTTGATCTTATGTCCCTTGTTGAGCGGTGCGGTCATGTTGACCTTCTTCATGTTGCTCTCCAGAGCCATCTGAAGGTCGTGCGCGGCGAAGTACTTAACTTGGCGCACCATGAAACGGTAGAGTCCCTCGAGTCCTTCTTTTTTGATGAAGCCTTGAGGACCCTTGTACTTCTCCACATACAGCTGGTAGAGGTTGTACACGTCCTCCACATACATTTTGATTATGATGTTTTTCCATGGGCGTGTCGATCCGAAGATGTACTTGTCGAGGAACTCATGAGGATTGCACCATGTCCTGACGGTCCCGATTGGTTTGGAGCGGCTAAGGGAGTAGGTTGAGTCTGTGCCAGGGCCACGAGCATGGCGGCACTTGCATCTTTTTTCGGACGCAAGGGACTTGTGAGAGTCGTTGGTATGGGCGGAGGCGTCTTTAGGGTAAAGGATGGTGGGTCGATTTGGGTTGTATGAGTGGTGCGGTGCACGGTGGTGGTTGTTTGGGTAGTGGGTTGCGAGGTTTCAGCCGCTCCAGCGCTCGTCTGCGTCGCGCCCGAGCTTCGTCCTTGACTTCTATTCATCATACTAAGCCTCTTCTCCCCCTCATGATGACCTTGATCATCTGGGTCGTCATCGATGTTTGGAGCGAGAGTCTTGACCTCGGTACGATTCGGTAGGATTAGGACGGTCCACGAGGCGTCATAAGAGATCTTCTTCAGGCGTTTGTGTGGTTAGCTCAAGTAGACGGGTGACTAAAATAGAGTGGAGGTCGCTGATGGTATGGTAGCTGGGTTTATGAGATTGTGTGTGAGGATGGATGTGGCGATGGGGAAGGGTTGTGTGGGTTGAGTGGGTGTGAGGATAGGTTGTGATGAATATGGCTCTGAGATGGGTGCTTTCCCTCGATCTTGGCGGGACGTCTCGATGGCATTTCGCACGCTCTCCATAATTTTGTCTTCATACGATCTCAATGCTTCTGAGAGAGCAGCATGTACAAGATCTTCAGTCACAAATGAAATGGACGCCTCCGTCGTTGATGGACCAGGTCGACTGATGTCGCCTGTTGACAACCCTTGAGCAGACACTAGCTCCTCAGGTTGGCTCGTAGTCACTTGAGGTTGTGACTGCCCGAGACTTCCATCCAATCCTCGATTCAAATCTTGAAGATTCTTATCCATGTTGCGGCAGGCTCTGCTTGAACCTGCAAACCAGACACAGGAAGGTTGTGCTGCGACTCAAGATTGAGCGATGAATGGTCCTCAACACTAGGAGGGTTGAGCGACACTGTGTCTGATGTGGTGGTAATGGAGTGAAGAGGGACTCAAGTTGGATACTCAGCCGCAGCCGCCTTGGAGTCCGTCTTATAAGTCGGATCTCCTCATCGACCTCGGTGTCGGATGAGGTAGCCGTGTGAGGGGAAGGTTCACCAGCATCATCCACTCTGGCTTGTTCCGTCACCTGAGGCTCATTGGGCTGAATCGTGGAGATTAGAGCCTCGGTTTCTGGCGTTGTAGCCTGTGGAGGTGAGTTGTGCCCCATTTCTGCTCCGGGTCCTTGAAGCACGCCGACATTAATAGGCACTTCAGCTCCTAGAGGTTGTTGAGGAGCCTCTAGTTCCAACTCTTCTGCCACAGCGTCAATCAACGTGGCATCTTCATCAGGCATTTGCATTTCCTGAGTTGGAGGCTCCTGTTCTGGCTCCTGGGCCACCTGGTCTATCAGCTCGGCCTCAGGGCTAGGTGGTTGCTGTTGGTGGGGATGGCTCACATGGAAGTCTATCAGGGGCACTCTAATCATCTGTTCGGTAAGATGATTGTCCCAGCAGAATCTTTACTATTCGGCTCCCGAGGGGTCGGCGAGCCGCAGCAACTCGAACGTAATGGCCATGAACGGCTGGTCCAAATACGTAAGCTTCGGGTTGTGGAAGAACTTGAGCCAAGATGGTTGGCAATTCCCTCCAGGAGGTAGACGGGGGATGTTATGCTCGTACATCTCCATGAATTGTCTGATTATAACGGATAACAACCGAGCATACGGCTCTTTGAGCGCTTATTCTCTTTTGTCTAATTTGCTCTGCTAGGTCATTCCAGATCAGTTGAGCAAAATCGTAATTTCACGAGAAGGCGATTCCGTGAAGATACGGAGAATGTTGTCGTTGCCTTTATCGAAGCCGCCGTGCTTTGGCGAGAGACACTTGTTAATGATACCAAAAAGTATCTTCCAAGGGTGTGGGATGCCGTTTCTCTGAACTTGAGCAAGCTTGATGAGATGCGGACGGTATCCCATGTGAAGAAAGTCCTGCACTAGCTCCGCATCAGTAGGAAGGGGGTCGTAATTGTGGCTGAAGAGGAGGTCGAGGACAAGCCTGAAATCATTCTTGTTCGTGCTTATGTGCCTCGTCCCTACTACCGTCGTGAACTGTACGCCCCTTCAATTACGTGGCTCTTGATCATCTCCCAAAACTGTTGAAGGCGGACCATAGGCACCGAGGCCGTCACCGTAAGAGCGTGCCTAGGGGATGGCCTTGTAGAGTGGACACAATAATGTCGTCCGGACACCGGAAGGCTGTCAGGTCGAGTTGAAAATTTGTGTCGGCCACATTGAGATACATGGCTTTCTCATAGATGTGGTTGTAGGCTGGATAATGATCCATCTGAAATTCAATTGCGAAAAGCAAATCATTAGTTCAAGAATTTTATTTGAGTCAAAAATTATCTTGAAGAATATATGAATCGACACATAGGTATATGAAAGTGAATATATAAGATATAATAGCATTTCGACTTAGCCATATAAGAGTTCATGGAAGTTTAGTCGAAAATATTCGAAGTGTTGAAATAGGAAAATCAAGCACTGTTCACTCCACTCTTTTTATCGCGCCAGAATTGAAATTCTCAATTTGATTTCGTAAGTGCGAATTTCTAATTTCAAGTCTCCGTTCTATTTTCCGATCGAAAAAAATTTATTCGTTAAGGTTCAGTACAGTGAAAGGACTTAGAGAAAATTTTCTAAGTGTTTGAACTTAAAACGTGGTACTGTAGGCGAGAAATTTTACGATCGAGAAAAATTATCGTGTAAATTTACGGTCGAGTTACTTGATTTCCGTGTAAATTTTACGATCGAGAAACTTTTCACGCGTGAATAAAATTTTTGTCGTGAAAGTTATCGAGCGAGAAAGTTTTTCGATTTTTCAAATAAACTTCCGCTGCAAAATTTTACGATTGGAAAAATTGACAACGAGAAACTAGGTGACTTGCCGAGAAAATTTTCGATCGACTAAAATCATCGTTACGTACTTTTATGATCGAAAAATTAGTTTTATCGCCGCTAAAATTACGATCGAAAGAAAATTGAAATCGAAAGTACTGTTTTCGATGGTAAGTTTTGCGTTCGAGACTCAATGCAATCTAATTACAGAATGTAGATGCTAACGGAGTTTAAAGACATGAAATCGCTTAAAGGATGTCGAATCTACCTTTAAAAAGACGAAAACCTGTGAAAGATTAAGGATTTTGAAATATTTTGATTTCGTTTTTTTGATAAGGGTTTTGCGCGAGAGAAAAATTTTTCGACTGTTGAATTTTGCGATTAGGGGTTTATGCGTGTATTTAGAGATTTTCGACTGCAAAATTTACTATTCTAATTGGGATTGTTGAACGTTTTAAGTTTGAAAATGATACAGGCCCAATTTTAAGGGTTTTAACACGTTAATCAATCAAAATGTTTAACCATCCAAAATTTGAACCAATGCCGTGCACTCCAAGTCGAGATTAATTTGTGAGTCTTCCTCATTGATTCTGCAACACTTAGAGAAAGATCATCAAAATAGTTGGAGCTCAAAGCTTAAACTTTGTAAATGCTCCCCCTCAAATTGTCCACCTTAATTGATTTATCAAGCCCGTAGATAAATCAATCTAAAGTAACAATTACTAAACCACACGATTTATCAAAATTGGCTCAGATACATGGTCCCCTATACATGTAACTATACTATCGCGCGAGGGTATGAGCAAAAACAAATATTCGCATTTTCAACAATTCAGCTCAAATGCAAAGTAAAATTGCATATGAAAATGTGTGAAATACAGCAGGATATCGCTTTTAAACAATTCCGTATAGATGCAAGATAGGATTGCAGATTAAAATGTGCGATAAAAAAAATTTATATATAAATCTTTTTTTATAAATCTTTTTTATTGTATACTAATTTTATTAATAGTATGGGGTCATATTATTTTGCTTCGATCATTTGCCACGCCTATAAAATTCACAAGACACTTGAAAGATTTTATGCAAGTCCCGTCAGCAAACTAAAGTTCTAAGTTCAACATAGGATCCATTTCGACAACTCTCACTAGGTTCGCTCTAGCGCTCATTTATTTTTGACTAGGGATTTTTATATTTATCACTCAAGTCTACACAAGTCATTTTAAGTCAATTTACCTGTGATCGAGGTGCTTTTAATCATTTCACCTAGCGAGAGCTCGTCGTCTTGTAATTAAAGGGACTTTGAAGGCTTCAATTTGGTTGTGACTAAGAAGGGAAGGGAACTTTTGGGAAAAGTGAGCTTTATGTTGTCTTCCATTCCTTCTTCGTTTTCCTTTTCTCATGCATTTTTCTCTTTCGTCTTTTTGTCTTTTTCATCCTTTGATCTTTTTTAAATTTTCCGCACTTGCTCAAACTAAAGCTTCGCTTCTCTACGAGGCTGAGAGATTACCTAAGGCGAAGTTCTTCTTGTTGGTTCTCGGGCCGATACCGTGATCCTTTTCTCTTAATCCCTAAAAGAGGTTTCAGAGATTATCGATTTGAAGAAGTTCACAGTTATGGAATTCGAACCCAAGGACGTGCTCCTCTTCTCGCTGTCTCGATATAAGACCGGATTATCGTTGGAGAAGTTCACTTCGTGGTACTCATCTTTCCAGCCATTCTGACGAGTGTACGAGATTGTCGATGCAGAAGTTCACAACAATATCCATGCCCCTTCTAATGATTTGGAATTTTTTTATTAGTCAAGAGTCAGATTCTTTTGGTCTGTTTTTCTTTGTGGGTTGAGCATTCCTCGTGTGCGTTTTCCACCTTCATTTGTCATCTTTTTTTCTTTTTCGTCTCATTTTTCTCCCCCTCATTTTCTCGATTGGACGTCCCGCTGAAAGTTTAGATTGTCGGTTGAAGGCTCAAAGGGTTTCATATGAAGAAAAGGAATTTGAAGAAGGCTCAAAATGGATGACTAAAGGCTATGTTAAAAGATTGAAAGTATATATTTGGCCGAGTGAGGAATTTCTTAATTGCCCTTATCGTTTTCCTAACATTCTAACGCAAGGCGAGTATGAGACCAAGAATCACTAGTAAGGACAAGCAATGATTGCGTGACTCGCTCAAGAATAGAAGGCTAGGAATCTCACTCATATAAAGTGGCTTTATGTCTAGTGGAGTCTACGAAAGAACTTTAGACACAAGAATGCGACTTAAGATTGACAAAATTAAGCAATTAATCAGTCGCATATCAGGGAAATTAATGCGTGACTTAGATCGAGCATCCTAAAGATATCATCATACCCCTAATATTAAACTTATATGTATAATAATTTTGGATTTTCATTAGATTTTATTATTATTATTTTTTATTATAATGAAATATTTCACGCAAGATATAACATTTAAGTATACAAAACACATAGCATAGAGCATGTGAAAGCACATAGCAGCACGTAAAGTAAAGATTACGGAAGATTCAACATGCCTAATTTTTCGACAAGGAATTGGAACCGTTTTTCATCCAAAGCCTTGGTGATAATGCCAGCTAGATGATATTCCGTCTTCACAAAATGCATGTCAATCGTGCCTTTTTCTACGTGATCTTTTATAAAATGATATCGCATATCTATGTGTTTTGTGCGTGAGTGGTGAACGGGATTACACGTAATCGCAATGGCACTTTGGCTATCGCTATAAATGGGTATATTATTTAAATTGTACCCATAGTCGCAAAGTTGAGTCCGCATCCATAGCATTTGCGAGCAATAGCTGGCAGCCGCGACGTATTCAGCCTCAGCCGTCGGTGTTGAGACGCAGTTCTGCTTCTTGGATGACCAGCAGACTAGCTTTTCGCCTAGAAATTGAGTGCCATCGGATGTGCTTTTCCTGTCCATTCGGCAACCTGCGTAATCAGTATCATTGTAACCAATAAATTAGAAATGTCCCCATAGAATACCATAAACCTAAGGTTGAGGTGCCCTTGAGGTAGTGCAGAATCCTCTTAACCGCAAGCATGTGAGATTCTTTAGGGTCGGCTTGAAAACGGGCACACAGGCAAGTGGCAAACGTAATATCCGGCCGGCTTGAGGTGAGATAGAGAAGAGAGCCAATTATGCTGCGATAAAGTGTGATGTCGACCGTTTTTCCAGTGGGATCGGCATCCAACCTGCAGCTTGTTGAATAGGAGTGCTGAGAGGCATGCTCTGATCTTAATGGAACTTCTTCAGAATATCCTTGATGTATATAGTCCGACTTATGAAGATGCCATCTACGAGCTGCCTAACTTGGAGTCCCAAGACGAATTGCATTTCTCCCATGTGACTCTTTTTAAATTTGTTCTTCATCAAATCTCCAAACCTCTTGCATAGCCGTGGATTTGTTGATCTGAAGATGATGTCGTCTACATAAACTTGGACGATCATCAAGTCTTTGTCTTGCCATTTTATGAAGAGGGTTGTATCGATCGTGCCTCGGATGAACCCAGATTTCACTAGGAAATCACTCAGGACATCATACCAAGCAGGTGGGGCTTGTTTCAGTTCATAGAGAGCTTTGTCCAATCGATAGATGTGATCGGGATGTTCTTGATCAACAAAGCCTTCTAGCTGAGCGACATAGACGTCCTCCTTTAACACGCCGTTGAGGAAGGCGGTCTTAACATCCATTTGATAAACTTTGAAGTCTTTGTGAGCCGCATAAGCCAAGAGGCGGATTGTTTCGATTCGGGCAACAGGAGCATAGGTCTCGTCGTAGTCAATGCCTTCCTATTGATTGTATTCCTTCGCAACCAGCATTGCTTTGTTTCGGATCACTTTCCCATCTTCATTCTTTTTGTTCTTAAACACCCATTTCGCCCCGATAATGGTTTTCCCATGCGGACGGGTACTAAAGTCCACACTTGAAGACGCTAGAATTGGTTGATCTCATCTTGCATAGCTATTGTAACGACCCGTCCCATACCGAGTGTCACTGTGAATCGGTCCCTATCGGGACCTGTGGGGTTGGGCCCACCACACTCCGACTGATAGTCTGGCCCCACTGTACCACCATTTAACCTTTCAGCGTGCTTCGTCCTCGCTCACACGCACCCTGGGCAAACTTTCCAGGGGGTCTCCCATCCCTAGATTGCTTCAAGTCAAGCACGCTTAACTTTGAAGTTCTTTCGGATGGACTCCCGAAAAGGTAGGTCGACCTTGGTGATATGAGTAGTACTATCAATTCTCCTATACGTTTCTTAGCCTGATACGCCCATACGTTGCCAGTCTCAGGATCCCCTCTCATTCGGGTGTCGGATCGGTTCGTTCATGTACCCCTTCGCCTAGAAGCATACCAGGAGCCGCTCCTTGTCCGTGCACCTCTCTGGCACCGGCGATGACTCCCCTCCCTCATCGGCCCCGGGCATCACATGCCCACCAACTTCCGCCTGGTTCGTCCCTGAACCAGCACCGTACTGCGAGAGGTTGTGCTCTGATACCACCTGTAACGACCCGTCCCATACCGAGTGTCACTGTAGCATCGGTCCCTATCGGGACCTGTGGGGTTGGGCCCCCACACTCCAACTGATAGTCTGGCCCCACTGTACCACCATTTAGCCTTTCAGCATGCTTCGTCCTCGCTCACACGCACCCTGGACAAACATCCCAGGGGGTCACCCATCCCAAGATTGCTTCAAGTCTAGCACGCTTAACTTTGAAGTTCTTTCGGATGGACTCCCGAAAAGGTAGGTCGACCTTGGTGATATGAGTAGTACTATCAATTCTCTTATGCGATTCTTAGCCTGATACGCCCATACGTTGCCAGTCTCAGGATCCCCTCTCATTCGGGTGTCGGATTGGTTCGTTCATGTACCCCTTCGCCTAGAAGCCTACCAGGAGCCGCTCCTTGTCCGTGCACCTCTCTAGCGCGATCACTCCCCGCCCTCATCGGCCCCGGGCGTCACAGCTATCACCCAATCCGGGTCTTTAGTATGTCTGCTACATTGGTTGGCTCATTTTGGCTTGAAAAGCAACTGAAGAGACTGTGTTGATGTCTTATCCTTACTCCACTCGAAAGATCACCAATAATCTGATCAACCGGATGTGCCCGAGTCCACTTTCGCTCATGTGGCAGGGCTGAAGTAGATCCATCAACCATTTGTGGACCGAGATTTCCAAGAATTTCAGGTTGTTCATTAGGTTGAGGTAAGTCTGATTCTTCACTTGGATTGAGCGATTTTGATTAGACTTCATCATTGACAATGGTAGGTTCTTCAGTGATCTGTGATAATTCTGAGTCGGGTAAGGTGGGGACATTTGAAGAGCTTGGTACATCGGTCTCGTCGAGTGGGGAATCCACTAAGGGTGTATAAGTAATATGCCTGGCCGATATACGGGCTCAAAGAGAGAGTCCAAGTCCTCCAGCGCAAGTCCCAGAGCTTCTTCTGACGTTGAATCCTGAATAGTTTGTTGCAACAAATTCTGAGTAGCGTTCACAAAACTAATTATCAACTCCCCTGTATCATCCTTAGTTTGGAGGAACTTCATCCATGTGTAGTGAGAGTAATCATCAACGATAACTAGCACGTACTTGCGCCCACTAATACTCTGTGTCTGCACAGGTCCACAGAGGTCCATATGTAGCAATTTCAAAGGACGTGAAGTAGAGGCAACTAGTTTGATGTGGTGATATGCTCACTTCATTTTTCCTAGTTGACATGCCAAACATTTATGCTCTTTTCGTAGAATAATGTTTGGTAGACCGTGAACCAACTTTTTCGCTGATAGTCATTGAAGAGCTTTGATGTTTAAATGAGACACACGTTGATGCCATAAGCTGTTCCTCTGAATTGTAGTCTGGGAGATGAGGCAAACAAGGTCCGCACGGACGTCAGATTAATCGTGTAAATATTGGATTTCCAAAGTCCTTGGAGGAGTTCTTTGTTCTGACTGTCCAATATTCTGCACCGGTCAGCATGAAAGACCACCTGGAATCCTTTGTCACAGAATTGGCCTATGCTGAATAAGTTATGGCGGAGACCTTCGACGTAAGAGATATCCTTGATTGTCAGATTTTCCAGAATGATATCGCCAAATCCTAGAATGGGGGCTGACTCGTTGTTCCCGAATCTGACTTTTTCATTCGGTCGGTCTTTGTAGTTGCTCAACAGCTCTTGTATTCCCGTCATGTGTGTGGAGCAACCAGAGTCAAGGTACCACACATGATGGATCTGCAAAAACAAATTAAAGAGCTTTAGATACCCATTTATAAATGGGTCCTCTCAGATTAGCAGATTTCTTATTGGGTTCAGATATGGTTCCTAAACTAGTGTCAGTAGGAGCTTTAACATCCCAAGTCAATCGTGAAGAAGTTGAGTTGGGTTGCCCTTTGTAGACGGCTTGGCCTTTTTGGCTTTTGTCTTTTTAGGCGGGAATTTAGGAACCCATTTAGGTTGAACCTCCCAGGAAAGATTAATTTTGGCGCCGACAAATGCTTTAGTAGGCTTGAGCGTGGAAAAGATCTTTTCATTGAATAGTCTCCTAAGGTGCTTGAGGGATTCGATCTTAACGGGATACCTTAGGTGAGAACAAGCATTAATAGCGCCATATGCTTTCTTTATGGCCGGAACTTGTTTTCTACGGGTCTTCCTAGAGGCATTTGTCTTAGAATGATTAATATTTATTGCTGAAGTAGAGCATGTTTTGAAATTAGTGCTTCTAAAAGAGATCGGTTGAAGAGAGCATGTAAAAGCAATTATTTGAACAGAAGAAACAACTCTTTTATTTCTACGAGTGTCTTTTATTTGTACAGAAGGAGATATTTTCTTAGATGCATTCAAATCTATGGACTCCTTCTCTATTTTTAAACTAGACACTCCCGCCTTCGACTCTAATGTTGGCCCTACGCTCCCTGTAGACGTAAACGAAATAGGATTAGATTTAGAATTTTTTAAAGTATTATTTTTAATTTTCTGATCTTTTGAAGGCACTTTTTCTTTCTTCACGCTTTTCGGAATGATGTTTTCGGTTGAGGGAGATGCGTGACAAATGGCTTGTGAGATGGAGTAAGCTTTGAGATTTCCCATCTCTTTTAGGAATTTTTTCTTTTCAGCTTCAAATTCTCTCTTTCTTTTTCTAAAAAAACTCTTAACCCTTTTATTTTTCTAACAATAAGGGGGTATATAGAGAGAATTTTCAGCATGATGATATTGAGCTTCCTTATTATTAGGATGATCTTCAAGAACTTGAACTGTTTCAAGGCTCCAACCCTTGGGAAGATTCCCATTGTCGTTACTTTGATTCAGTTCGTCATAGCAGAAAGGGATTTCAGCCTTGGTGTTGGCTTTTTCTCTTGGCTTCTTCTAATTCATAAGTTTCTTTTTTCCCCAGTAAAAGCCATGAGAGAAGTTAGTCCAAGACCCATGTATTTGACATCGTAGAGGTCAACTTTCTTCAATTGACGTGAATTCTCTAAACCTAAGCCATACTTATAATCATAAAATCCTAAGTCCTTGGGTTGATTAAAAAATATGGTCTGTTCAGTTTGTCCCTTCTTTACTATAAGATCGTCTAATTTTTTTAATTTAAGCGTAGAACTTCTTACGCCTCCTGATAGAGAAAAGTTATTTTCCACCGTCAATTTGGCGGCTTTAGAGGCGTCTAAGTCTTTCATAAGTTCACAAATCTTAGTATTAGATTTAATTCGGCTTCTAGGTTGGTGATCTTAGTAATCGTATCTGTTAACCTACAATTGAGGTTAGCTTTCTCATGATTTCTAACCAAGCAATTACAGTTATTTTCTAGCATGTCTTCTAATTCTTTAACTTTCAAATCATGCTGCTCTATCTGAGGCTTTGTAGTCTCACTAGAATGTTAGCTCTTAGTAAGTTCTTCTCCTGAGACTTAACTAGTTTCTTCTCTACTTCCTTTACGCTTTTCTGCTCTCATTTCATGTTTGTGTATGCTAATTGATACGATTCTAACATGGCCAATAATGTGGAAGGAGAAACTACCTCCTCAGAAGGTTCGGATGCTTGGTCTTCGTCCGTCGGGTCTGAGGTTTCGGCGTCAGAATGCTCGTCCAGGCGGGCTATTAGGGCTAAATTCTCTTCCTCTGAGCTAGATGTGTCCTCGAGCCAGTGGTCTTGTTCTGCCATTGAAGCTACTCCAGCTTCCTTCTGCTTTGTGAGTTGAAGCTTCTTGGAATAGTAGTTGGTGTCTCTCTTCTTTGGAAGAGTACATTCTCTGGCATAAGTCCTGTATTCTCACAGTTAAAGCACTTGGTCGATTCTTTGGCGATTTTGACTTCGGAAGTCTCAGGTGCATGTTCTTTGTTCCTTGCGCTTGAGGTCCGAAGTCGACTGGCTGATGATGAGGACTTCTTTTTGAAGTATTGTTCGCTCATCATTTAACCGATTAACGCCAACTACTTTCCCAGCACCTTCATGTTAGGCTCCAAGTCTGAATTTGATTCGTCTTCAGACTCTGAGGGGTAGGAGGCTTAATGATCTTCTCTTTTTGTGGTTGAGCTTCTCTTCTCTGAGACTAGGGCAACATAGGCGTCGATAAGTTTGCCCTTCTCCTCTTTCTGAATCTCACTTATATCTTCCTCGTGCTGTGCAAGATTGTCCTACATGGCATGGATATGCAACTCCTCAAGGTCTTTATTTTGTCGGATTTGAGTGGATATCTTCCTCCATTCCGAGGGCAGAGAGGAAAGAAATCGGATGTTGGTTTCCATGTTTGTCTTAGTGATTTCAATTTTCCTCATCTCATTTAAGAATGTGAGATATCTCTGGTAGAGACCATGTAAGCACTCCTCAGGTTTAGCTCTAAAGGAATCGTAGGCTGTGAGAATATTTGCCTTTTTGGCCTTGATGCCGACTTCTGTTCATTTCATCATCTTATGCAGCTCATCCCACATTCCCTTAGCTGTTGGGATGCTGTCTATCTGTCGATAGATGTCGTTTGGGATGCCCTGGAGGGTGTTCTTGGCTATCAGATCAGCCTTTGGTCTCACTCTTTCCTCTGCAGTGTACTCTCTAGGCCCTTTAAGTCGTCTAGAGGCAGAGATCGAAGGATTAACAGTGTTGTCACCAGGTACATTTACCCAGAACTAAGCTGGGCCTTGCTAAAGTGAGCTGAGAAGGCCACCTGCTTGATCTTTTAGCTCGATAAAATTCAGAAATCGGCTTCTCCAAACTGTGTATTCACCTTTCTTGAGTATCGGGGAACGGTTGTCGTTTCCAAGTGAGTAGGCATCCATTTTTAGAGTTGATCGAAAATAATTGTGTTGAGATAAAATTGGTTACTGTTCTCGTGCGAGAAAGTCTTTGTCAGCGAAAAATTTTACGAGCGAATTGTTCGAAATCTTTCGGTTGAGAAAAATCTTTTAATCGTGAATTTATTTCGATCGCAAAGAAACAATACGTTTAGTAAGTTTCTCGCTAACTTCTTTGACTGAAAAGTTTCTAGGACGCAGATGATTTTCGCTTGGTCAAACTTAGAAAGTATGACCGAAAATATTTTCCGACAAAAAGTTTTGCCCGCGCGAAGGTCAAAATTGGTCTTCGTCGAAAAAGATTTTGCTTAGTAATGCTCGAGAAAATTTTCTACTTAAGTCATTCTTGGTAAAGACTTTAAGTTTGACTTTGTATTCTGATCGAGAAAAATTTTCGCGCCGAGTTTTTCGATCGAGAAATTAACCTGATCGTAACCTGGCGAGAAAATTGAAATTATCGCAAAAAATCACAGAATACATTTAACACTGATGCAAGCAAAAACGATGATTTAGATATGAAATTACAGGTAGTTGCTCGTAATCATATGATGAACACGCACGACCACACAATTAAACACATTAGAAAGCAAAACATGTTGATTTTGATCAAAATCAGAATGTGTTCTAAACGATTTTTCGCGCGAACAGTAATCACTCAAATTCAAACAGCTACGAATCTAATCGCAATCAATGTATATCACTAAAACAAGCATAGAAACATCAAATTCAAACCAATTAAGCACGGAATTGAGCTATTAGATAGAAATTGAAATTCACGCCAAACTGTTCTTCAATGGAACATTGCGAGTATTCAAATTTCGATCCAATTCTAACAATTTCGATTCCGAACAGAACGAGTCTGCTCTGATACCAATTGTTAGGTCCTAATTTATCAACTCTGTTGGTCCGAGATTTCACCAACAATACGACGGAGGACGGATTAAACACGCCGAATGATCGAGATTTAGGTTCGGGGCGTGTGGGGCTTGGTGGTGTTCTTGAGGAGGCTCTCTCACTCTAAAATTGTTTATTTGATCTACACACACAAGCACACCTAACTATGTGTTAGGGTTTTAGTATTTATACCACAAGTTGGTATATAATACTTGGGCCCTTGTGTAAGCCCATTACAAAATAGCTACGGGCTACCCCATTACGACCTAGCCCAAATTAACTAAAATCTAACACAGCAAAGATAATATAATGAAATTGAACACTACAAAATATTTCCTAACAAACTCTATGATCCTAGACTCGAATTCTTAAGTTTACGATTAGAATTGTTCGACGTTACCTCACGATCGAAAACTTACTATTGAGGTCGAGAGAGAATTTCGCTTAGAGAGAAAATTTCTTGTGTTTCTCTCTCTAGAAATCGAATTGCAAGCCTTTCGGATCAATTTCTCGAATCTTCTCCTTAAGCGCAATGTTTGTACATCTATTTATACCAAACATACTTGATATAAATAACAAACTAAGTCCTAAACTAAGGACAAATACAATAAAAGCCCCTAATTACAAGGACATCTATATAAATCAAAGCACAACTAAATTGGTATTCTATAAGAGGCTTGCTCTGATCTCGATGGAACTTCTTCAGAATGTCCTTTTGATATGTTTCGTCTGACTTATGAAGATGCCATCTTCGAGCTGCCTGACTTGGAGTCCTAAGAAAAATTGCATCTCTCCCATGTGACTCATTTCAAACTTGCTCTTCATTAAATCTCCGAACCTCTTGCAGAGCCGTGGATTTGTTGATCCTAAGATGATGTGTAAACTTGGACAACCATCATATCTTTGTCTTGCCATTTGGTGAAGAGGGTCGTATCGATCGTTCCTTGGATGAATCCAGACTTCATGAGGAAATCGCTCAGGACATCATACCAAGCACGTGGAGCTTGTTTCAGTCCGTAGAGAGCTTTATCCAATCGATAGACGTGATCGGGATGTTCTTGATCAACAAAGCCTTCTGGCCGAGCGACAAAGACTTTCTCCTTTAACACGTCGTTGAGAAAGGCAGTCTTAACGTCCATTTGGTAGACTTTGAAGTCTTTGTGGGCCGCATAAGACAAGAAGAGGCGGATGGCTTTCATTCGGGCAACAGGAACATAAGTCTCGTCGTAGTCAATGCCTTCATGTTGGTTGTAGCCCTTTGCAATCAGTCTTGCTTTATTTCTAATCACTTCTCCATCTTCATTTTTTTGTTCTTAAACACCCATTTCGTCCCGATAATTGTTTTCCCATGCGGATGGGGTACTAATGTCCACACTTGGAGACGCTCGAATTGGTTGATTTCGTCTTGCATTGCTATTACCCAATCCGAGTCTTTAAGTGCTTCTGCTACCTTGGTTGCCTTATTTTGGCTTAACAAGCAACTAAAGAGACTGTGTTGATGTTTTGTTCGTACTCCACTCAAAGGATCACCAATAATCTGATCAACCGAATGTGCTCGAGCCCACTTGCGGTCATGAGGCAAAGCTGAAGTAGATGCATCAGCCATTTGTGGACCGAGATTTCTAATAATCTCATGTTGTTCTTTAAATTAAGGTAGTTCTATTTCTGCACTTGAATTGAGCGATTCTGATGATACTTTCTCAACAACCATGGTAGGTTCCTCGGTGTTCTGTGATAATTCTAAAGCGGGTGAGGTGGGGACATTTGAAGAGCTTGGTACATCGGCCTTGTCGAGTGGGGGATCCGCTAAAGGTGTAGCAGTGATGGTGTCTGGCTGATATACGGGCTCAAAGAGAGAGTCCAAGTCCTCTAACGCAAGTCTCATAGCTTCTTCTGACGTTGAATCCTGAGTTGTTGCCATCTTCTGTTGGTTTTGATCCAACATACCAGTGAATACGGTTTCTGAACTATCATATTCAGAAGCCATCTAGTTAGGCACGGGTCCTGGACTGATGTGCCTAGAAGCCATCTGGTTTGGCACGGGTCCTGACTGATATGAGCAGAAGCCATTCGACCACTTCGTGGAAATTGATACTGTAGCTTTCCTTTATGGTTCGGTTGGACTTGATGTATACTCTGTACACTTTCGAAGTTGAAGAATACCCGACGAAAGTGGCTTCGAATGTTTAGGGTCGAATTTTGCACGGTGCTCTCTGTCGTGCGCCACAAAGCACTTGCACTGGAAGACGTTGAAGAAGGAAATGTTGGGTACTCGCTTGTTAGTGACCTCGTACGGAGTCTTATTGAAGCGCTTGTGAACCATCGTTCTGTTCTGAGTGAAACAGGCGGCATTTACTGCTTCAACCCAAAGAAAATATGGGAGGCCGGAATGAATCAGCATCGTACGTGTGGCTTCCACTAGAGTTTTGTTCTTCCTTTCAATGACCCCATTCTGCTGAGGTGTCTTTGCGGCTGAAAATTGCTATCTGATCCCAAGTTGCTCATAAAAGTCACTGAGGTACTTGTTCTTGAACTCAGTGCCGTTGTCCGTTCGGATGACTTGGATAGTCTGCTGCAGTACGTTCTGAGTCGTGTTCACGAAATTTACGACCAAGTCCCCTGTCTCATCCTTAGTTTGGAGGAATTTTGCCCAAGTGTAGCGAGAGAAATCATCAATGATAACCAGCACGTACTTGCATTCATTGATACTCTATGTCTGCATCGGTCCACAGAGGTCCATGAGTAGCAGTTCCAAGGGACGTGAAGTAGAAGCAACCAGTTTAACATGATGAGACGCTCGCTTTATTTTTCTTAGTTGACACGCTGAACATTGATGCTCTTTCTGTAATACTATAGTTGGAAGACCATGAACCAACTTTTTCGTTGAAAGACATTGAAGAGATTTAATGTTGAGATGAGACATCCGTTGATGCCATAAGCTGTTCCTCTGAATTACAGTCTGAGAAATGAGGCACAGAGCTGTCGAGGGCCGCATGGACGTCAGGTTGATCATGTAAAGGTTGGATTTACGAAGTCCTTGGAGGAGTTCTTTGTCCTGACTGTCAAATATTCCGCACCAGTCAGCTAGAAAGCCCACCTGGAATCCTTTATCACAGAACTGGCCTATGCTGAACAAGTTAAGGCGGAGACCTTCGACGTAGGAAACATCTTTTATTGTCAGATTCGTCAGAATGATGTCCCCCAAACCTATAATGGGGGCTGAGTCGTTGTTTTCGAATCTGACTTTTCCATTAGGTTGGTCTTGGTAGTTGCTCAACAGCTCTTGATTTCCCGTCATGTGTGTGGAGCAATCGGAGTCGAGGTACCACACATGATGGATCTGCAAAAACAAATTAGAGAGCTTTAGGTACCCACTTATAAATGGGTCCGCTAAGATTAGCAGATTTACGTGTTGGTTCAGATGTGGTTCTTAAGTTAGTACTAGTTGGAGCTTTAAGAACCCAAGTCAACGTCGAAGAGGGACGTGGGTGTGCCCTTAGCAGAAGACTTTGCCTTTTTGGCTGTCGTTTTTTTGGGCAGAGATTAAGGAACCCATTTGGGTTGAACCAGACAGGGAAGGTTAATTTCTGCACGAACAAGTGCTTTGTTAGGCTTGACCGAGGAAAAGATCTTTTCTTTGGATAATCTCCTAAGGTGCTTGGGGGCTTCGATCTTCACATGATACCTTATGTGAGACTAGTGTGAATAACGCTATAAGCCCTTTTTATGGCCGGATCTTATTTCCTGTGTGTCATCCTGGATGCTGAGCCGATTTGTTAGGTTAGAATGATTATTTTTATTTTTTGACGTTGAGCCGATTTCCTACACGTCCCTTCTCTATTTTTATTCTAGACACTCTTGCCTTCGACTCCTTAGGCTCTGTCACTACGCTCCCTGTAGACGTAGTAGAGACAAGATTAGAATAATATTTTTGGAAATATTTTTCTTGGGTTTTGGTTTAGGAGAAGGCATCTTTTCTTTCTTCACGCTTTTCAGAATGATGTTATCTTTTAAAGTAGATGCTAGTACTGTCAAAACGGGCTGGCGGGGCGGGCCGGCACGTACCCGCCGAAAGCCCGCCACTGGCGGGGCGGGGGCGGGTAAGCCCGCCTGCTGGCGGGCCTGGAAAATGAAGGCCCGCCCCGCCTGCAGGCGGGAAGCGGGCCTGGCGGGCTAAGCCCGTCAGTTATTAAAAAAATAAAATAAAAAAGAAATTATTAAAAAATAGGAAAAAGTAAAAAAAATAATTATAAAAAATAGAAAAAATAATATAAAATTGGAAAAAAATAAGAAAATGAAGGAAAATATATCTAATTTAATACTTTTTAATATTAATCTATTTATGTTATTAAATACCTATTATTATTATTATATATTTGTATTATTACAAAATAAATAACATTATATTTTTTTTATTATTCTGGCGGGCTAAGCCCGCGGGTAGGCCGCCCCGCCCCGCCAAAGCCCGCACCCGCCGCGGGCTTACCCGCTCAGGCCCGTCTCCAGGCGGGCCTAAAATTTCAGAGCCCGCCCCGCCAATTTGGCGGGGCGGGGCGGGGCGGGCCGGCCCGCGGGCCCAAACCCGTTTTGACAGCTCTAGTAGATGCGTGAGAAATAGTTTGTGAGATGGAGGAAGCTTCGAGATTTTCCATCTCTTTTAGGAATTTTTTCTTTTCAGCTTCAAAGTCCTCTCTTTCTTTTTCCAAAGAAGCTCTTAATCCATCTATTTTCTTAACGATATGGGGTATGTAGAGAGAATTTCAGAATAATGAGATTGCGATTCCCTTATTATAGAATGATCTTCTTGAAGGTGAGTTGACTCAAGGCTCCAACCCTTGGAAAGATCCATAGTTTTGTAGCTTTGATTCAACTCGGTGTAGGAAAAGGGGGATTTCAACCCTAGTTTTGGCTTTTCTCTTGGCCTCTTCTAAGTCATCTATTTCCTTTGCGTTAGTAAAGACCATGAGATTTGTTAATCCTAAACCCATGTACTTGGCATCGTAAATTTGTTTGCAATCAACTTTTGACAAGCAATCACTCTTGGTCCATGGGTTGATTCAAAAATATTGTTTGATCAGTTTGTTCCCTTTTTACCAGAAGATCTTCTAATTTCTTAACTTTAACGTATAGCTTCTTACGCTCTTCTATATTAGAGTAAAATTATTTTCTACCGTTAATTTGACATCAACCTTAGTATTTGATTTAGCTAATTCGGATTCTAGGTTGGTGATCTTAGTAGATGCTTCTGTTATCCTACAATTGAGGTTAGCTTTCTCATTGAGATTCTAACTAAACAATATAGTTATTTTCTAGCATGTCTTCTAGTTCCTTAATTTTTTCGTTATTTTGCTCTATCGGAGGTTTTGTAGTCTCTCTAAAATGTAGGCTCTTAGTAAGTTCTTCTATTTTTGTACTAGAGCTCCTAAGTTCTGATTCGAGACTAATGATTTTCTCCTAAGACTTAGATAGTTTCTTCTCTATTTCCATGCTTTTATGCTCACGTTTCATGTTAATGTAATGCTTTGTGATACGACTCTAACATGGTCAATAATGTGAAAGGAGAAACTACCACCTCAGAAGGTTCGGATGCCTGGTCTTCGTCCGTCTGGTTGGAGGTTTCGGCGTAAGAGTTCTCGTCTAGGCGGGGCATGAGGGCTAGATTCGCTTCCTCTGAGCTAGACATATCCTCAAGCCAATGGTTTTGTTCTGCCATTAGAGCTATTCTAGCTTCCTTCTGTTTTGTGAGTTGAAGCTTCCTGGAGTAGTAGTTGGCATCTTTCTTCTTTGGGAGAGTGCATTCTCTGGCATAATGACCTGGTTTCCCACAGTTAAAGCACTTGGTGGTTCTTTGGTGTTCTTGACTTCGGAGTCTCAAGTGCATGTTCTTTGTTCTTTGAGCTTGAGGTCCGAAGTCGATTGACTGGTGATGAGGACTTCTTCTTGAAGGTTTTCTCATCATTTTTCTAATGAGGGCCAACTACTTTCCCAGCAATTTCATGTTGGGCTCCATGTCTGAGTCTGATTCGACTTCAGACTCTGAGGGGTAGGAGGCTTTATGGCGACCCGACTTCTCTAACTACGATTAGTGGCGGATTTCCGCAACGTAAGCTGCGGAAGGCCCGTCTAATTAAAACTTTTTCCTAAAATAATATATACTACTATAAACATACGTCTATATTGTCATCTCTGTACACGGGCCGAAGCCCCTAAAATCTCAAAAGAACAAAAAGCCCTAACGTCGCTCCACAGGTCTTCATCCATGTACCGCCCTGCCCTCAAAAGTCCGTGGAGCACCGCCACCAGGCGCCTCAGTCCTGACGCGTACCGGCGTCAGACTCAGTACCTACAACACGTAAACACTGAGCGATTCGCCCAGTAGGTGATAAACATGCGTGTATGCAGGTGTGCACTCAACCCCGACCCCAATTTCTCACGACATGATATAGTGCACACTCTTTCTTTTTCCACATTCCTATTTCACACAATACAGGGCCCTAGGTTAGGCTCGACACCTCCGCGCGCAATAGACTACTAGGAGGCCACCCCCAAGTCTCGCGGCGAGTTAGCCGGTAGTGCACTGATCGATCACGTCAATGTCCTCCTACCAGGTCGTATATCTCCCGCACAAATAAAAAATCCCATCCGGCGGTATGCACCTCGAATCGATCACGTCCGAGTAGACAGATCGATCACGTCTGTCTCCGTCAGGTGTCCAGTGAGCCAAACCTCGACTCATCTAAGAGTCACCAATCACAAACATCTCATTCTACCCCGTACGTCAATATCTCATATCATTACCGTCACACTACGGTACAACCATCTCTCGCCCTAACGTGATATGCATGTGCCATGCATGTATGAAATTTCATAAAAACATAATTTATATTAAACGCATGGAAAACAGGTATAACACATAAGTCACGTAAGTCACGTAAATCATCGAATCACATGAAAACACATCATTCACGTATGTGTTTACGTATTGTAGATGGATGATCCACCTACCTGTCCTCCCGCTATAATCAAATAGGAAATCCGGTGTAGTCCTATATATCGATCCTCTGAATATAATAAATATTTTCATATTAATATATTTACTAAGTCACATAAATTTCGAAAATGCTAAAATTATCAAAACCCTAAAATTTATGAAAACCTAAAAATAATGAAATTCCTAAACATAAATAAACCCTAAAATATCGAAAACACTAGAAATAGAAAAATTCTAAAATACTGAAATTTCATTAGCTAAAGCGTCGAAATCTTACCATGTCGACAACTATCATATTTCGAGGTCTTACAATTGTTGGGATCATTTGTCGAGATCTTACTATTACCGATACATCTCGAAATCTTTCCTTAAAGCATCTCGAATTCTCTCTATTATAGACCTCGAGATCTTTGGTTGAAAGCAAGGTCGAATTCTTAAACAATGTCGAAATTATGTTGAGGTTGAATTCTTTCTTATATCGAGATCTATTATATCTCGAGATCAATAAATGTCGAAGTCTATTGTCGAAATCTTATGAAGTTAACACGATGTCGATAACATATTATAATAAGAAATATCGAGATCCTATATCGAAATCATATTAATGTCGAGAGCTTAGATGTCGAAAGAACATAGATGTCGAAATCTTAGCTAACATGGTAATGCCGATATCTTTAAACAGTGTCGACATCTTGTCGAAACTAGTATACTTCGAAATCTTTCTACTATACAATCTATTATTCATTTCGAATTCCTACTACATATCTCGAGATCCTATATATGTTACATGTCGAAATCTTTCAATACAATGTCGAACCAGAGATAATGTCGAAATCTGTAATGGTGGCGAAATTCTTATAAGATATATCTCGAGATCTATCTAAAATTCATGATTCTCCCAGAAACCCTAAAACTTGTACCATTAAAATCATCCTCCAAAACTACACTAATCCCAGAAACTAATATTTCGATTCCTTATGGGATATATTGCATATATCGGAAATAATCAAACTCACAACTTTTCACTTAACCCCCATGGTTATAAATCGAGCCTTCAAAGGCTAAATTTTCCAAGCATAACAAGTTTCGAACCTTGTTATAAATCTCATGTAGTCACGTAAATATATATGTATATATATTGAAGACTTAAATAATTATACATATTAAGTTCAAAGACCTTAGTATACCTTGAATTATCAAGTGTCTTAGGTTTGTTGAAACTCGATTTCTTCACTGCTTCTCCTTTCGTGTTCCACTCCTCCTCATATGAGGGTTTTCTTATATTGATATTTGATATAAACTATGTATTTAGATAAGTGTTATAGTTGTCGATATTTGTGTAGGATTTGACAAGGAGATAATAACGAGATTCCCTTATAGTTAAGTAATGTCATTACTAAAGCTTTATCTTTTGAAGAAATTGGGCCAAAAATCATGTATTAACCATAGCCCATTATCATAAACCCTATATTATTATTTTATCTATAGTATATTTTAAGTACCTCTATTATTAATTTCGGCTATTCTTAAATTAATTTGATACTATAAAAATTTATATCTTCGTTCCAAAATCTTCATTTTGCCACGGTCTCAATTCCCAATTTACATTAATTACATCAAAATCCCGTATTAGATTTAAGGGTATTACAGGCTTGATGATCTCCTCTTTTCGTGGTTTAGAGATTCTCTTCTCTGCGACTAGACTGTGTCTTCAATAAGTTTGCCCTTCTGCTCCTTCTGAATCACGCTTATACTTCATCGCGTTAAGCGAGATTGTCAAACATGGCGTGAATATCCAACTCCTCAAGATCTTTTTTATGTCTGATTGAGTGGATATTTTCTTCAATTCTGAGGGCAGAGAGGAAAGAAATCGTATGTTTGTTTCCATGTTCGTCTTTGTGATTTCGATTTTCCTCATCTCATTTAAGAGTGAGAGATATCTCTGAGAGAGATCATGTAGGCATTCCTCGGGTTTAGGCACAGGTCCTGGACTGATGTGCCCAGAAGCCATTTCTGCCACTTCGTGCGAAGTGACATTGTACCTTTCTTTGATAGTGCAGTTGGACTTGATATATATCCGGTACGCCTTTGAAGTTGAAGAATACACGACGAAAGTGGCTTCGAATGCTTTAGGGTCGAACTTAGCTCGTTGTTCTCTGTCGTTCGCCACAAAGCACTTGCACCCGAAGACCTTGAAGAATGAAATGTTGGGTATCCGCTTGTTAATGATCTCGTACGGAGTCTTATCAAAGTGTTTGTGAACCACCATCCTGTTCTGAGTGAAACAAGCGGTATTTACTACTTCAACCCAAAGAAAGTGTGGGAGGCCGGAATGAATCAACATCGTACGTGCAGCTTCCACTAGAGTCATGTTCATCTTTCAACGACCCCATTTTGTTGAGGCGTCTTGGAGGCTGAGAATTGTTGGCTAATCCCAAGTTTCTGATAAAAATCACTGAGGTACTTATTCTTGAACTCAGTGCCGTTGTCTGTTCGGATGACTTGGATAGTTTGCTGCAGTGAATTTTCAGTCGAGTTCACGAAATTGATAATCAAGTCCCTTGTCTCATCTTTAGTTCGGAGGAACTTCATCCATGTGTAGCGAGAGAAATCATCAACAATAACGAGCATGTACTTGCGTCCATTGATACTCTGTTGCTGCATTGGTCCGCAGAGGTCCATGTGTAGAAGTTATAGTGGACATGAAGTAGAGGCAATCAGCTTTATATGATGAGATGGCACTTCATTTTTCCTAGTTGTCATGCCGAACATTGATGCTCTTTCTGAAATACTATAGTTGGAAGATCGTGAACCAACTTTTTCGCTGAGAGTCGTTGAAGAGCTTTAATGTTGAGATGAGACATTCGTTGATGCCATAAGTTGTTCCTCTGAATTACAGTCTGGGATATGAGGCAAACAGCTGTCGAGGGCCGCACGGACGTCAGGTTGATCGTATAAAGGTTTGATTTCCTAAGTCCTTGGAGGAGTTCTTTGTCCTGACTGTCCAATAATCTGCACCGGTCAGCATGAAAGACCACCTGGAATCCTTTATCACAGAACTGGCCTATGCTGAACAAGTTATGGTGGAGTCCTTCGATGTAGGAGATATCCTTTATTGTTAGATTTTCCAGAATTATATCTCCGAAGCCGAGGATCGGAGCCCAGTCGTTGTTCCCAAATCTGAGTTTTCCATTTGGTCGGTTTTGGTAGTTTCTCAGCAGCTCTTATTTCCCGTCATGTGTGTAGAGCAACCAGAGTCGAGGTACCACACATGATGGATCTGCAAAATCAAATTAGAGAGCTTTAGGTACCCACTTGTAAATGGGTCCTCTCAGATTAACAGATGCAAATGTTGGTTCAGGTATGGTTCCTAGATTAGTGCTAGTAGGAGCTTTAACAACCCAAGTCAACTTCAAAGAAGTTGATGTGGGTTTGCCCTTTGTAGAAGAGTTGGCCTTTTTGGTTTTCGTCTTTTTAGACGGAGATTTAGAAACCCATTTAGGTTGAACCTGGCAGGGAAGATTAATTTTAGCACGGACAAATGGTAGGCTTGAGCGTGGAAAATATCTTTTTATGGGATAGTCTCCTAAGGTGCTTGGGGGATTCGATCTTTACAGGATACCTTAGGTGAGAACAAGCATGAATAGCACTATAAGCCTTCTTAATGGCTGGATCTTGTTTCCTACGACTCATCCTAGATGCATTTGTTTTAGAATGAGAGTTTTGTATTGTAGAAGAAGAGCCTATTTCAAAGTTAGTGCTTCTAAATGTGGTAGGCTTTAAGGAGCAAGTAGAAGCAATTATTTTGAGAGAATAAACAACTCTCTTTTTTCTACGAGTGTCATTTATTTTTACAGAAGGAGGTGATAAGCTTGGAATTTAAACATCTAGAGACTTCTTTATTCTTAAGCTAGACACTCTCGCCTTTGGTTTCTCTAACTCCTTGACTACGCTCCCTGTAGAGGTAGTGAAAACGGGTTAGAGATAGGATTTTTAAGAACATTATTCTTCGATTTTTGTTCTTTGGAAGGCGATTTTCTTTCTTCACGCCTTTCAAAACAACTTTATCTTGTGAGGGAGATGCGCGAGAAATGGTTTGGATAAAGAGGAAGCTTTGAGATTTTCCATCTCTTTTAGGAACGTTTTCTTTTCCGCTTCAAAATTCTCTCATTCTTTTGCTAAAGAGACTCTTAACCCTTTTATTTTCCTAGCAACAGGGGGTATATAAAGAGAATTTTCATAATGGTGGATAGGCACTTCCTCCGATTTAGAACGATCTTCGGGAAGATAAATTGACTCAAAGCTCCAGCCCTTGGGAAGTTTCCTAGTTTTGTCACTTTGATTCAATTCGGTGTAAGAAAAGGGAATTTCAGCCCTAGTCTTGGCTTTTCTCTTGGCTTCTTCTAAAGCATCTACTTCTTTTGCGTTAGTAAAAGCCATAAGATTTGTTAGTCTTAAACCCATGTACTTGAAATCGTAAAATTGTTGCAGTCAACTTTTGTCAAGCAACGTTGATTCTCAAAGCCTAAGCCAAACTTATAATCGTAAAAGTCTAAGTCCTTGAGCTGGTTCAAATTACTCTGATCAGTTTGACCCCTTTTTACAAGAAGATCTTCTAATTTCTTAAGGTTGGAGTATAGTCTCTTATGTTCGTCGCCTAAGAGAGCATAGTTGTTTTCCATCGTTAGTATGGCGGCTTTACAGGCATCTAGTTCTGACTAGTTCACTAACTTTTGTATTGGATTTAACTAATTGGCCTTCTAAGTTAGTGACCTTACTAGCAGTATCTGTTAACCTATAACTGAGGTTGGCTTTCTCGTTGAGGTTCCTAACCAGCCAATTGTAGTTATTCTCAATCCTGTCTTCTAAATCTTTAACAATCGACCTATGCTTCTCTAAGGAAAGATACTTAGTCTCGCTAATAATGGGACTCTTGGATAGTTCTTCTATTTCGACACTAGAGCTCCTAAGTTCAGCCTCGAGACTAGCTATTCTTTACTGAGACTTAGATAATTCATTTTCTACTTCCTTTACACTTTTCTGCTCACATTTCATGTTAGTGTACGCTTGTTGATACGATTCTAACATGGTCAATAATGTGAAAGGAGAGGCTACCTCCTGTGACGGTTCAGATGCTTGGTCATCGTCCGTTTGATTTGAGATTTCGGCATCTGAATTTTTGTCCAGGCGGGCCATGAGGGCTAAATTCTCCTCTTCAGAGCTTGACATGTCTTCGAATCAGTGGTTTTGTTCAGCCATCAGAGCTACTCCAGCCTCTTTTTGCTTTGTGAGTTGAAGTTTCTTGGAGTAATAAGTGGCATCTTTCTTCTTTGGGAGAGTGCACTCCCCGGCATAATGACCTGATTTGCCGCAGTTAAAGCACTTGTTCAGCTCTTCGGCATTCTTGACTTCGGAGGTCTCAGGTGTACGTTCTTTGTTGTTTGAGCTTGAATCCCGAAGTCAGTTGGCTGATGATGAGGACTTTTTCTTGAAGTATTGCTTGCTCATCATCTTTCTAATTAGAGCCAACTGCTTTTCCAGCGCTTTCATATTTGGGTCCACGTCTGAGTCTGATTCATCTTCCGACCCTGAAGGGGTGGGAGGCCTGTTCTCTTTTCGGCTTTGAACCCCATTACTCTGAGACTAGGGCAACTGTGTCTTCGATCAGCTTGCCCTTCTGTTCCTTCTGAATCTCGCTTACGTCTTCCTCGTGCTATGCGAGATTAGCGAACATGGCGTGACTATCCAACTCCTCGATATCTTTGTTTTGTCTTATTTGAGTGGATGTCTTCTTCCATTCTGAGGGCAGAGAGGATAGAAATCTGATGTTCGTCTCCATGTTCGTGTTGGTGATTTCTATTTTCCTCATCTCGTTGAGAAGTGTGAGTATCTCTGATACAGATCACAAGCTCTCCTCTGGTTTTGCTCTGAAGTAGCCGTGAGACTGTTTGCCTTCTTGGCCTTGATGCCCACTTCCGTTCTTTGCATCATTCGGTACAGTTCATCCCACATTCCTTTAGCCGTTGGAAGGCTGTCTATTTGTCTGTAGATGTCATTTGGGATTCCTTGCATGACTGTGTTCTTGGCTATCAGATCAGCCTTAGCTCGGGTCCTTTCCTCAGCCATGTATTCCCTAGGCTCTCTCAGTCGTCTAGTAGCGGGAATAGGAGGATTGGCTTTGTTGTCGCCAGGTACGTTGACCTAGAACTGAGCTGGACCTCCCTCAAGTGACTGAAGAAGATCATCTGCCTGATCTTTTAGCTCAATGAAATTAAGGAAGCGGCTTCGCCAGACAGTGTATTCGCCGCTTTTCAAGATTGGCGGACGGTTGTCGTTTTCAAGCGAGTAAGCATCCATTGATTATTTGTAGAGCTGATGAAGGATCTTCGTTTGTTGTTTTGATGGTATTCATTCGTTAAAGTTTGATCAAAAATACTTTCTTCGAAATAAAATGTGTCACTATTTCGCGCGATAAGTATAGTTGGCGAAAATTTATCGAGCAAGAAAAATTTGCCTCAAATCTTTCGGTCAAGAAACTTTTCCAGTGCGTGAGTTTATTTCGATCGTTAAGAAACAGTACTGTTAGTAAGTTTCTCGCTGCGTCAAAATAAATTGGTTGGTCAAACTTAAAAGTCTGACTGAGAATTTACGAGCATGATTTTTTTGCTTGGTCAAACTTGAAAGTCTGACTGAGAAAGTTTTTCAATGGAAAATTTTACTAGCGCAAAATCTATTATAAATCTCTCGAAAAAAATTCTCGCTGAAATAACGCTCGTGAAATTTTTTCGCGTAAATCGCTCTTAGCAGCATCGACTTCTGCTCCTAATTCGTACTCTAATTGAGCAAAATTTTTCGCACAGAGTTTTTCGATCGAGAAATTAATTTCGATCGAAGACTTAGCGAGAGAAATTGGAATGTAACAGTTAAAAACAAAATATGATTTTGACACAGATTCAAGCAGAAACAGCAAATTAGGCAGTGAAATTGTAGGTAATTGCTCGAATCTATATGCTAAACATGCGCGAACAGACAATTAAACATATTTTGAAGCAAAATATAGCAAATTTAAATAAAATCAGCACAAGTTCCTCATGGCAAACAGTAATTAAAGCAGAATCGAAAATTGCTCAAATTCAGTGTTTTAATTTGACACCGATCGAATCACAAATGATTTCTAACACTATTGCGAGCGCATAGACATCAAAATTATTTCAAATAAGCACAGAATTGATCCATTAGATTGAAATCTCAGTTTCGCGCCAAAAAGTTCATCGAGTGATCGAGAAACTGTTCAGAATTCAATTTCGATCTAAATCTAACAATTCAGCTTCAAAACAGATACGAACCTGTCTCTGATACCAATTGTTAGGTTCCTAGATTATCAACTCTAAGATCCTAGGCATGAATTCTAAGTAATTCGATCATAATTGTCGAGAATCAAATTTCGATCGAAAATCTCAATTGAAGAATCGAGAGAGAATTTTACTAGTGTGAAAAAGCCCTTTGTGTTTCTCTCTCTAGAATATGAATTGGCAGCCCCTCGGATCATATTCTAAAACTTTCTCTATTAAGCACAATGTGTGTACAAGTATTTATACCATACATACTTGGTATAAATACAATTTAAGTCCTAATCTAAGGACAACTACAAATAAAGCCCCTAATTGCAAGGACATCTAATGAAATCAAGGGACAACTAAAACTGATATTCTACAGCTAAATAAATCTTTTCTTGTTATTTTTTTCAGGAACGATGTCTTCGGATCCCCCCACATCTTCTTCGCCTGGTTCTGAATCAAGCGGGATGAATAGGCGCAAGAGAGTCCCATACAACATGAAGAATCTATGTAAGAAGTTGAGTGCTGAGTCGGATGAGTGCCTCTTGCAGTTCAACGACGCAGGTACATGCATCGGCCCTGACAATGATACTAGAGTGAATTTAGCAACTACATTGCCCATGTGACAAGATCACAAGTTACCGACTCAAGGAAGTATTTTAGGTATACATTCAGGTAATTAAGTGATTATTTTACTTGTTTTCATTACTGTTGTATATGGTTAATATATTTATACCCAAAATATATTATCAGCGTACCTGGAATTTGCATGACAATCCTGCTATAAAGAAGAAAGTCCTCAAGAAATCCGGTGAGCTTCGCAAAAATTGGAAGCACAAATATGTTGTCAAGGAGAAGAAGAAAGGGTCTGAGTTGGCTAACGTGTACGGGCACCTCAGTCAGGAAGGATTGGAGGCGTGGAGGAACTATAGGGAAGCCGCGGAATTTCGTTCATTTATGGAGATTCAAACCTATTTTTTATTAGGAATATTGCAGGAAATTGTGAGAAGGCTAAATAAAGCCAGGCTCATCAATTATACCTACACCATCTCGGCATGGCGGTGTATATAGGTCGGCGACCCGAATAGGTTGACGAGGACCAGCTAAGGCACATGCCCCCGGAGACAGGGAAATCTCGGAATCAGTCCTCCAAGGAAATGATAGAATTAATGACTACTTCCATAGCCGAATGAGCAAAGGAGAAGATGGATATTATCACCTTGACACCCCGGCGAATCAGGAGCTGGCCGAGAGATCGATAAGTGTATTACTTTATAAAAGTTTCTTACACAATATATATCTTACTTACAGTAACTCATATTTGACAGATAGAGGTGTACCCCGAACAAGTGCGAGGAGAATTTGTCCTAATAGGCACAAAGACGCCTTGTCGAAAATTCATGGTAAACCCGATCATAGCGGGTGACCTAGAGTACGTGAGAAGGATGTGACGATACGGAGCGTGTTCGGCAACCCATCCGAGCGATCGAGCCCTCATCGAGCCAGATTTCCATGGAACAAATGAGCGCCGAGATGCGGGAGGAGATGAGGGCCGTGTTTAGGGACGAGATGCGGGAGGGGATGCGGGCTATGTTCGCTCAAATGGGCATTCCGGTGCCCAACATGGAGCAAGACGAAGTGACCCGCGACAATGTTGGATTTGACCCTCCCAACCCGATACTGAGTTCTCGGGGTTCAGAGGCAAAACCTTAGATCCATTTCCCCCATCGATGAATGTTGGATTCTTAACTATTGTTTAATATACAACGACGCAATGTTTTAGTACATTAACAAATTATTCTTTTAAAATCAAATAGTATACTAGGGTTCGATTGATGTTTGACCTCGATGGGACGTTAGAGGTTGTCGGTCTTGGCACCGTTGCTGAGGGACGTTCCCAAATTCATGGAACATCGGTTATGGCAAACAACATTGTTGTCTCCGTTGATACCGTCCTTCTCGACGTGGTCCAACTGCCTGTACCAACTATGCATCTGACACCTCTTGGAGATGAACAAGGCAGCTATCTTCAGTGGCCAAAGGGGTTAATACGTTCGACTATTGCGGTAAGAAAGTAATACTTATTGATTTTCGAATAATAATGTTTAATAACATATTCACTTGTAGACTTTTCCCTCCCAAGTTGCCGTCGACTCACGGAAAGTATCAATTCATCAAGATGACGACATCGCACGCCTCAATCAGAAGTCGTGAGTAGTTTGGGCCCGCAGTGTCACCACCTCTTCGAATACCTTGCGTCTCGCGATGATCGACGTCTGTCAGCTTCCTTCTCATTCTGTATGAGAGATGTCTACTACAATCCAACTAATGAAGAATATTTGGTGTACATTGACAACAAAGACATCGTCGATCGGTTCAAGCTCGTGAGTGTGGATTCCTCAGTTATTGAACTTTTTTTGAGGTATTACTCATTCTCGTCGAAACAATAAATCATTACAAGTTTTGTTTTTTGCTTTTATACATTTTATTGAGTAATCATATTCTCAGGTATCTTAATAATGAGTCGGAGCAATTCAAGTGTTGCGACCCAAGTCGTTTGGCAGCTATGGAAAATGATGAAACAGCAAATAGCGAGGTTGATTTCCTTGCTGGTATTATCAAAGTTCGCATTGGGCTGGCACTTACTTGTTTGCGCCTTTTCTGACGTTTAAGAAAATAAGATATACATTTTCCTTAATTTATAGCTTATGTTATAAAATCATTTCGTTTCGTTGTTTTTGTGACCATTGGATTCTATTGGTCATCGACCTTCCCTCGAACACGGTATTTGTGTTCGATTCCCTTGCACCGGACATCAGCGTAAGGAAGATAAGAACTCATCCTCGAATAGATGCGTAAGTTTTTATATACAAATTAAGTTCATATCTTAGTAACTTTATATTATAAATTAATTTATTTTACCTACATTCGAGTTTCAGGGCAATTTTCACGGCGTCGCTCTTGGGTGCAGTTGGAAATCGGAATAAGAATCAAATGTTACTTGGAAGAGATGCAAGGGAATTTAACATATGAATTTAAGTTATTTAGGTTATTATTACCATTCAATATTGAATGACATGAAAATCTTTCTAAATTAGTGCCCACAACAATCGAGGGGAGTGAGTTATGTGGCTATTACGTCATGAGATACATCTATGATATTATCTGCCAATGTATCGGCAGCAATACAACCAACTTGCCAACAGTGTTGAACTTTAAAACTACCAGCTTTTTTAATTTAATATAGTTTTATTAGTATTGTTTAATATTATCCTTTCGTTTAATGTTTTATAGATGCTAGAGCGTTATTCCTCTTAAGACGTCGAAGAGATCAACGAAGTACGAGAATTGTGGGCGGAGCATTTTATGCACTCTTTGATGTAGGTTAGACTTTTGTGTTATTTATGTTTGTGTTTATGTTATGAGATCATTATTTGGTTGGCCGATGATGTAACTCTTAATTTTATTGATGATTATTAGTTATTTTTTAGGATTGATTGTCGTGATAATTTGGTTGATTTTGGATTTGACTGTTTGGCATAATAAAATAAAAAAATATTTTAAAAAAATAAATATAGGCGACGGTACCAAGAAACTGTCGCCCAAACCATTTTGTTAAAAAAAAAATAAAAGGTAATGGGTGACGGTTTCTATAATATATATATATATATATATAAATAAATGGTCATCTCACATTTAAAAATATAAGTATATCATGGGCAATAGTTTATGGCGAAGAAACTATCGCCCAATCCCTAAAAACAGCAACCTACGGGCAATTTTCGGCTGTTTTACTACAACCGTGGCCTATAACATAACGTGGGTGATGGTTGTGCAACCGTCGCCCAAAATGCTGCAGATAGGCGACGGGGTGTAATACCCGTAAAATATAATACAGGGTTTTGGACGTGTTTAGCAGTGTGATTGTGCAAATTAGAATTTTGATAGTTTAATTCAATGAAGAATTCAAAACTTTGACTGGAAAGTATAAATTATAGAAGTTTCGAAAATAGAAAAACTATCAAAGATCCGAATGTTCAGTATAGATATACCTGAAAGTGAGAAGTAATCAAATAGTAAGGAGAGGTTTGGACAGTAGGACCAATTTTCAGGGAGAAAATTATTAAGACCAAATTCGGGTGATGACAAATTCGGGTGAGGCATGAATTATTCAGGTGACACTCAATTTTCAAGAAATCACTTAAATACCTTGCTTAAACTTGAGGAAAAAGACATGTCACAACTTGGCATCCAAGACGTGTTCAAGCCTTAAAATATATCTAAACTCATTGGAACAAAAGGCAGAAGACATTCGAACAAGGGAGAACGAGAGAAGGAAAAAAAGGGGGGAAGTCAACGGAGATCAAGCAAGGATGAAACTCCCAAAGCTTGATTTTGTGTGAATTCTAGTCTCAGATAAGCTTCTTGAGGTACTTAACAAGTTCATTCGTCGTCTAATTTGAAGGTCAGATTCTTCACAGAAATTCTGTTCGCGCAACTTCAATTTTCAGTGATTTTGACCTAGATATTGTATTCGGATTCTGTCAAAAGTTAGTGTTTTTGAAAGCTAAATTCTTGCGCTTCCAGATCAATTTGAATCTATTCAATCGATCATTCTTCTGTTCTCTATGAATTTTTAAAGTTGACAGCACGAAACAGGAATTCTTTCTGTAATTGTTGTTTTGGATCCGTGCGCAACTTCTGTTTTTAATAGAGTTGACCTATCTATAGTGCTCCGATTCTTTCGAACCTTGTTTATTTGAAAGATTTTACCTTCTTCAGCTTTTCATATCATCTTGAATCATTTCAATTCGATATTCGTACAATTTACTGTGAATTTTTTAAGTTGATGTTGCGAAACTGGGTTTTTCTGATAATTACTATTTTCATATCCGCGTGCAGCTTCTGTTTTTAGCTAGTTTGACCTATCTACCATGCTCTGATTCTTTCGAAACTTGTTTCTATAGAAAGCCAAGTTCTTCATCTTTTCACAGCCCTTGGAATAGAATCAATCCGTTGTTTCTAAGATTTTCTACGAATTGTTGAAATCGGTGTACAAACTGAAAGTTGATATTTTCTGGTGTGGTAAAAAACTACTGGCGCGGCCGATGTGTTTCTCAGTTTTGACCCATCTAGGCTGCCCCGATTTATTCAAAACTTCTGTTTAAATCTGAATTTCTCAGATGTTCATAGCCGATTGAATCGCCTTGATCCAATATTTCTGCTAATTGTTATGAATTTACGAAGATCCTGCTGTAAAACAGAAATTTTCTATGATTATTAGATTTAATCGAAATCTACTCTTAACTTGGCTTTGAATTACCTTGGGCCGTAACGCTGAGATATTATGGTATCCTAAAGCCGTTTTCATAAGTCTGTAGGATCGTGGCGGCAGAACACCCTTCGAGAGCTCTAGGGCAGTTTCAGACGTGAGGTAGGTGAACTATTCATCTACGACACGTAAACAAGTTGTGTTTGACGTGTTTTTAGAACTTTTGTGTTTTATGTGAATTATGTGATTAAGATGAATGAATTTGTGCTAATGTGTTTCTAATAGACTACATGTTTACATACACCACGCATTTTCCAGTCATATGCATTTTACTTCAGAGTGATGGATTGTTCACATCGTATTGGAGATGGTGGTGAATTTGTTATACCGTATTGGAGACGGTATTTCTTTGGCCAGCGGGGTAGATTGGGATATTGTGATTGTTGACTCGTGGATGAGTCGAGGTTAGTACTCAATACGACACCTGACGGCAGATAGGCGTGAATGATCTATCTACCCGACGTGAATGTTCGGGGTGCAAAACCGTCATTTATTTTATTATCGCGGAAGGAGCGACCTGGCATGAACTTCCAATGTAGGCTACCGTGTTCGTTATGAGTGCACGAGATGTCGAGTCTAACCTAGGGCCCTGATTTGTGTAATGACAATTAAGTGTGGGAAGAGAAAGAGTGTGCATTGAAAAGTGAGAAATCGGGATTGAGTTTGAGTGCACACTTGCATCATGCATAATTTCATCTACTGGTCAAGAAGCTCAGTTTACGCATTGTAGGTATGACCGAGTCCGATGTTGAGACATGTCGCGACTGAGGGGGCTGATGGCGGTGACTCCACGGACTTTTGAGGGCGGGCTGTACATGGATGAAGACCTATAGAGGGAGGATATTTTGATATATTGGGCTACGGCCTTTGAGGGCGGGCTGTACATGGATGAAGACCTATAGAGGGAGGATATTTTGATATATTGGGCTACGGCCTTTGTCAAAGAATGATGCTATAAATCGTACTCGTTCGTAATATATTTATTTTGTTAAAAAGTTTTTTTGTGAAATGGGCTTTCTGCAGCTTTCCTTGCGGAAATCCGTCAAACTACTTTATAGAAAATGAGGGTAGTCACATGAGGCTCTAGGCAACGCGTAGAAAGTGTCGCCCAGATACCCGACCAGTTCCTGGTTGCCCCAGCTAATTCGGTTCGCCCCGCGTTGCGTACCTGGTAACGGCAGGTGAGGCTCGCAAAGGGGGTGCTACATACACAAGGATTCGAACTCAAGACCTTGCTTAAGCGATACAGCCGCTTACCACTTGGACCAACCCCGGTTGGTTAAGCAAAGATTCTTAATAAAATAGTACAAAACAAAAACATTAATACTGGCGGCCCGGAAATTTGACTTGGGCGAACCTTCACGCCACGTCCGAGGCGGACTATCAAACCCCAATCCTAACCCTAAGCAGCAAACATAAACCTCTAGAACATCTGATCGATTGAATGGGAGACTCTTTGTTCGTTTGAATGGCGGCAGCGCTACTATCACTCGAAACACCGATCAGAGGCATCCTAAACGCCCTTCAAGGCCAGGCACGCCACCGCCGCCGAAAGGCCTCATAATCCAAGCTGACGTGGACCATAATGACTTGAACGATAATTTGCCCCACAATGCTCAAGCGAAACTAAAATACGGGGCTGTTTCGCCAAACTTGAAGGCGGGAGCAGACCCAGGGGATAAGGTATTCGCCGGACCTACCTCGACTGTTGCCGTGGATGCAGAGAAGGCAACGAAACCCAAATGGGCTACTGGACAAAGTATATTAAATGCTGAGAGAAATTCATTTGCTAATGTTCTAAAAGGAAAATCACCTCCCCCTCGCAAGAAGGCTGATAGAATGCGTCTATCATACACGGCTCCTATCAATGTCAATGGAACCATCGAGGTTCATGCCACACTTGAGATCGCCGAGAAAGGATGTTTGCGGCGGGCAAATACGCTAGTTGGATATTTCCTTGGGCGCAAACCTTTCTTTCCGCATGTTGAACGATATTTTAGATCCTTGTGGCCGAACCTTGTCGAGATAAGAGCAACCGCTAATGGGTTCTTTAAAATTCATATTCGAGAATGAAGAGGATATAGTGGATATACTTGAAGGAGGCCCTTGGCTAATGGCCAACCCCTTTTCTAGAAGAATGGAAAATGGGCATGACGCTTGAACGAAAACAGCATAAGGAGGTTCCCACATGGGTGAAATTCTACCACCTACCACCGGAATATTGGACCAAAGAAGGGTTAGGACTCATTGCGAGCGCCGTTGGCAGCCCACTATTCCCCGATGCTTTTACGACGCTATGGGCCGTATTGACTATGCCAGGGTTTGTGTGAATAAAAAGCTGGACGAACCGTATCTTGACTCTTTCAACTTTCAGCTCCCCTCTTTGGTTGGCAAGGAACCTCGGGTGATTAAGATCCCGGTCGAATACGAGTGGCCTCCATGATGTACATTATGCTCAAATCTGGGACATTCTTCAGTGGTCTGCCCTTCTAATAAGACAAAACAAACCGAAAGCAGTCCCCAAACCAGCGCCGAAACCGCAGCCTAAACAAACGCAACAACGGTGGAGGTGAATTGAAAAGGCAAAGAGGCAACATGAGTTGCACACCCTAAGGCACCCTCCCCGGGCCATGAGGAAAAAGCAGCTGACCTGAGGGACGAGCTACCACTGATTGGTGAAACATCAAAGACCAAAGCAAGTAGAATATCCCCCACAAACATTAGTACGGGTGACTCCAACCCTGTCAGATTCTCACGACTATCGAAGATGGCACAACAAGTGACCAAAGCACCATACATCTTCTTGGGAATGGTGACGGTGAGCCTACGAACTTAAAGGGTCCTTAAGCAGCCCTTCAACCACGCCTTTTATGATACCACTTGGAGTGTGGAATGTTCGTGGTCTCAACCGTCAAGATCACATGAGGGCGGTGGCCGATTTGATTTCGCACTTTGATCTTATGTTGTTGGGACTACTTGAAACACGTGTGTTTGAGCCGAATGCTTCCTTCATATCTGAATCGATTCACTTGCAATGGAACTGGTTTTTTTAGTATAGTCTTGAACCTGGTAAACGCATCTGGATTGGTTGGGATTCACGTTATATCAGGGTCATTATTTTGGATGCGTCTTCTCAGATTGTTCATTGTAAGGTGACCTCTTTGGCAGGCTCTGAGGAATTCTTTATTAGCTTCGTCTATGGACTTAATGATAGGGATGAGAGAGCCTCACTTTGGAACAACATTACTACCACCAAGACGGAGCATATTAATGTCCCCTGGCTTGTGCTCGGTGATTTCAACGCCATTATGACTTCAAATGAGGCAAGGGGTGGCTCCTCAAATCAGGCTGAATTCGAGGACCTCAGGAGATGTGTCGTTGAAGCTGATCTTATCTCTCTCCCTCTAAATGGTTCCTGGTTTACATGGTATAACCAGCGAAGTGGGGACTCGGGCATCTGGCGCTGCGTGGACCGCATGGTTGCTAACCCAACGTGCTTTAGTTCGTATGGTGACCTCGAATACTCAAGCGAGCTGCCTGCCACATCTGACCACTGCCCCTGGACGCTGCTTCTAGACCTCAACCCAAAGGTACGTACTTCCGATTTGATAATTTCTTAACGACTGACATGCGGTCTTTACCTCTGGTTCAGGACATTTGGAAGAATCGGATTCCAGGGTTCCCCATGTACAGCATTGTGGCACGCCTTAAGATGCTCAAACCCCTGCTTAAAGATCTAAGAAGAGCCCAGGGGATTTGCAACAAAATGTGGTGGAAGCTAGAGAGTCCCTTGCAATCGGCCAGGAATTTACTATGCTTTTTCCGATGGATGCCTCTCTCCACCAATTGGAGCATCTCTGCCGCATGGCCTACTCTAATGCGATCTAAATCGAACACTCGGCCCTTCAACAAGGTGCAAAAATGAATTGGCTTAAGGATGAGGACCAATGTTTAACTTACTTATTCAAAAACGTTCAAACGCGACAGGTCCATAATCGCATTTCAGCCTTGAAGGAAACAATGGACAGATTTACGAGGGTGAAGACCAGGCCAAAGAGGAACTGATTCGCTTCTACTCCGACCTTTTGGGGCAGACTTCTCCTCGACCTATCACACTCTCGTTGGGACATCACATAACTCGTAAGATCTCTGATTCTGAGGCCGTGGCTATGATCTGTCCCAGGGATGATACCGAAGTTCGGGATCTCTTGGGCCCGACGGCTTCTCGTCTGCCTTCTTTAAGGCTACTTGGCATATTACTGGCAAGGAGAGTACTGATGCAGTCAAAGACTTTTTCAGCTCCGGGAGTCTCTCAAAGGAACTGAATACTACGATCATATCTCTCATTCCCAAGATTGATCATCCTCGTTGTGCATCTGACTTCAGACCGACTTCGTGCTGCAATGTCCTGTATAAGGTCATCTCCAATATCCTTGCGAACCTTATTAAGAGCAACCTGACTTGCCTGGTCCATTACTCCCAAACGGCCTTCATTCCAGGGCGCTCTATCAGCGATAATATTCTCCTTGCCCAGGAACTTTGCCACGGCTACTATAACAAAAGCCTCCCAGCCCGAGCAATGTTCAAAGTGGACCTCGCTAAGGCCTACGACAGGATAGAATGGGATTTCATTATTGCTACACTGCACGCGATGAATTTCCATCCACTCTTCATCTCATGGATTCGAAGTTGCCTGACCACGACGCGATTCTCAATCAATATTAATGGCAGAGCTGAAGGCCTTTTTAAAGGTCCGGCGTGGCCTTAGACAAGGGGACCCCATTTCTCCTTACATCTTCACTTTGGTCATGGAAATCCTGTATGAGATTCACTACTAAAAAATTCACATTGATGACAATTTCCAGTTCCATTGGCAATGTGCAAAGACCGAGCTATTCGTGATCACCTTTGCTGATGATGTACTTCTTTTCAGCCACGCGGATAACCACTCAATTCAGCTTCTTATGGATGGGCTCCAGGACTTTGCTGTTCTAAGGACTTGCGACCAACCCTCTAAAAAGCGAGTTCTTCTTATCGAAAAAGGCAGATGCCCAATACACCTACATTAGTACAATCACGAGCTTGGGTGTTCTTCGTGTTTGTTACTTGGGTGTTCCCTCATCACATCTCGCCTTACTATCAAGGATTGCAGCCCCCTCATTAGCAAAGTCGAGAAGCGGATAGGATCCTGGACAAATAGATCACTATTTTATGCCAGTAGAGTGCAGTTTATCCGGTCTGTTCTATCTTCTCTCTACATCTATTGGGCCACTGTTCTCCCCCTGCCCAAAGGGGTCATTCAGTCGATTGAATCGAGGCTAAGGAGATTCCTCTGGAATGGATCTGCCGTTGAGGTGGCTTGGGCGGATATTTGCCTCCCTCGTTCTGAGGGTGGCTTGGGAATCAGATCTCTTGCAGTTGATAACCAAATTCTTCTCATGAAACACCTCTGGAATATAGCTAACTGCGACACTTCATCAGTTTGGGTGGATTGGATTATTCAAACACGCCTTAATTCCAAATCCCTCTGGTCTATCAACCCGACGACCCGAGCATCTTGGAGCTGGAATAAGTTGTGAAATTTCGACCACACCTCCTCTCTCTTATCTGATTTCAGATTGATGGAGCCTCCTTTCTACTTTGGCAAGTGATAAACGTATTTCCTTACGTTTATATTTCTTACTTTTAAGTCGTTTGCGTGATTAAAATTATAGCACTTAAATATGATTTAACGACGATATCAAACTTTTAACGACAGTTGTGCGGTAGGTTCGAATTCCTTCGAATTGACGGGGTAAACGATGTCCGATGGACTTGAAAATTTAACAGATGCAAGAAGACTCGTTGATATTGATTTTGACAGAAGGGATTTCTATTCCAAGTTTGAGATTGGGAGATTTGAATTTTTGAACTCACTGCTGCTTTGCTATGCAGAAAAGGATTGAACTCGGCCCGACAACTAATCGAGCCCAAAGTGAAATCGGCCCAAGCCCAACAGCCCAATCCCATTCTTAGAAATTTCTTTAATGCAATCAAGGAGATACGTACTACACAAGCATGTGACGAAAGGAAAAAAAAGAAAACAAACAAAACAAAAACGTCACATACAAGATCGGCCGAGCACACAAAAGTGAAGACGGCTCAAGGAAGAAAATGAAGATCACGCCGTTCTTGAGCTGCCATGAAGATTTGATGTCCCTCCCTCCATCATCTATAAATAAGGTCAGCTGCTAGAGTGGAAAAAAAAGGAGGCCATACACACGACGTGATTGTAAAGAGCAAGCTTGGGGTTGTGAAGAAAGCTGCGGCTGATCGACGACGGCAGCGCGGGAGGGCTGATCTCGGGACTGTGAAGTGAAGGCAAGGAGCCGCGACTGCCTGAGCTGTGAGAGGATACGTGTGAGCAACATCTACGAGGCAGCAGCTGCGTGGACTGCCGAAGGGCTGACCCGAGCCTGGTTCACGAGTGAGGTAACAAGCTAAGTTTCGGTAACAATTGGGTTGTATGCGTGTTAGGAGCCAGATAAGGGGCAGCAGACGCGATTTCAGTGTGTATTCACAACTCGCTTACCACCTGCTCGAGAAAATTCCTCAACGAACGCGATTTCTCGTTGTTATTTACGCTCGTCGTTGTGTTAAAGTTTAATATGAGTGGCTGAATCCCGTAGTATTTGAGATTAGATGAACCCTAGCGACATCGTACGCATATGTTTAAGTATTGTTGTGTTTGGCTATTGTTACGACTCGATTATGATTTTATATTGTTATTTTGATTATGTCTATGTGATTGAGATAATTGTTGGAAAATCGTAAGCTACGCTCGAGAGAGGGGCGAACGATTAGACCACTCGTAAACGAGCGGAATAAATCCATCGCTAGAGATAGGTTGGGCTATCCCGACGGATTAGAGTCAAATCTAATAGCGGAATTCATCGTTATTTATTGCGGTCTGCGATTAAGTAAGTTAGGGAAGCTTGCCCAGCTTTTTAAGGTGTAGATTAGTTGCTACGAGTCTAAGCAAGTAAGCGCAGTTTCGCCCAATTGTAGAAACTCGTATACATACCATAGGAATCCTCACGGTCTAATAATTAGCTAAAATATATAGCTTGTTTGTCGTTCGATCGAACTAGGGGGATTCGAAGTCTCAATAAATTCGCTTACATAAATCGTCCCAACTCCGTTATCACTATTTTATCATATTATTCTTGTGTTTATCGTTTAATTAGTTTATCATTATTTATATTTTTATCAAACCAGAAATATTTACTAGAGTATTTAAATGACGGTTTTCTAAAATATATAGTTCCTTTGGGTTCGATACTCGAATACTTGCCATTTCTATACTATTTTTTATAGGTACACTTGCCTGTTGAGCGTAGGATAGTTTTGCGATATTCGTTTTATTTTTATTACTCGATCCGCTCGATCAGCAAGACCCCTGGATGAATGGAAAGCCGCTTATTGAGTCATATCCTCGTTGACCTTCTGTTATGGGTCTACAGATCGACTGCAGACTTTCCAGCATTTATTTCTACAGGCGGATGGAACTGGCTGCGGCAGACCACCACCAGATATATACATTTCTGTCACACCTTACCCCCTATTTGCCCAACTAACCATGACTCTATTATTTGGACAAGAGGACGAATGGCCGGTTCTCCGTTACATCTATGCGTGAAGCCATTAGGACTCGCTGGGAACCCCCAAAGTGGGGGCAACTGTTTGGGGGATGTCTTAGCATCCCAAAACACGAGTTCATCCTTTGGATGGCGATCCTTGATAAGTTATCTACTCGGACAAACCTTGGATAACCACACATGCGTACACGGCCTCTTGTATCCTTTCTGACGATGATACTATTGAAAATATTAATCACATATTCTTCCATTGTTCGTTTTCTCGTCGTTGCTTGCAGATTCTGAGGAACAAGGTGAGGCTAAAATGGCCTAATAGGAACTGGCGGGAGGATGTGGATCGGGGGGCTCGTGCCTGGAGAGGGAAGCACTTGGTCAACCTTGCCAACCGACACGTGCTTGCTGTGATTGTTTACCACATATGGAAGGAAATAAATAGGAGGTTGCGGGAGACTACTCAAAGCTCGTCGGACAGAATTGCAGACGAAGTGATTGCTACACTCTGACTTTGCTTGACGACTATCTCTCCTAAATTTGGTCTCCAACTTGGCGCATTGCGCCGTATGTGGCACATCGCTTGGTAACCCTTGCTAATATTGCACCTGGTATAAGAAGCCTGATGATTGACGTGGCTTGACTTCCTACTTTAGCCATCATTGATTGCATTTTTTAGTGGCTTTGGTCCTTTTGTGGGGACTTTGTAGGTTGCTGGGTTGTTCTCTGTTTGTTGTGCTTTCTGTCCGGTTTTACATTGCCGCTTAATGCGTCATGAGTGATATCATGTACGCTGTTTGTACGTTGTCTGTAAGAGCAACTCCAACCGTACCCTAAAACCCAAAATATGGGGTAAAATTGCTCCAATCGAATCCAAAACTCAAACCCAAAATGGGTTTCTTACATTCTCTCACCTAATTTAATCGCATCTTTCGGTTTGAACTGCCATTTGCGTTTCCCATTTGCGTTTGATATCTGACATTGCAAAAAAGCCCCTTTTTGTTTTGGGTTTTCCAAAAAGCACAGACACAGATGAACAACCGTGGGATGCTTGGGCTTGTCAAAGACTCACGTTTTCCTGACGCAGCAGGCGGTGGCTAGGGTTTTGGGTCGAGGTGGGCGGCGACGAACTAGAGGATGAGCCATGATGGTGGTGGCCGTGAAGAAGTTGACTTATTATTGCTTGGTCATCTAAGAAAAACTTTCTAGCATAGAGTCGTCGGTGTGTACGGACAAGAACATTTATTACCGTTGAGATGAACACGGCGAACATCCCGCCATTGAAGACTTGGTTTTGGGGACGAAGTTATTTTTGGAGTTTTTTGTCATTAATTGTTATAAATAATAGAGGAAGAGAAGAGATATGTATTAAATATATTGTAAAAGGTGGTCTAGAAGGATGTGTGAATGGCACGTGTTTTGGAAGCCTTGAGAGACTTGGCCACACTCAGAAATTATATTTTCTCAATTTTAAATAGTATCGTGGTCTAACTTGTAAAATTATAAATTATATTGGTAATATAAAAAAATTGGTAGAAGAGAATATTACAGATGATCTTTTGAGTTTGAGAATTGGTTTGACGGTTGGAGATAAATTACTGCATTTTAAGTTTGGGAATGAGTTTGAGTTTGAGAATGAGTTTCTCGGTTGGAGATGATCTAACTCTTATCTTTTTAAAATTCCAAAAAAAAAAAAAGAAAAAACGTCAAAATTTCAGAGCAACGATTTATGGCACCAACATAGAAGGCGTAAACCTCTTCAGCTCAGTAAAAACCTCGCTTAGCAAAAAATGTACCCACCACCGCCATCGCCAGCGTCCACGCTGCAGCTGGCGGTTGCGGCGCTTTTCGGCGCCTCCGTGATGGCGATATCCGCCTTCTTCATTCACAAACGCACCGTCGATCAAGTCCTCGATCGCCTCCTAAGCATACGCCATCGCCGCCAGCAAAACCACGAGTTCACCTCCGATAACGATGAGGAAACCAGGTTCTCCGATCAATGTGCTGATGAAATTACTGAGACTTACAGGAGCGTTGCAGGGAAAGCTGAGGATCAACCGATTAATGATGATTCTGGCAATAATGACACCAATGCTTACCGTGAACCTTTTGGAGCGTTGTCGTCTTCTGTGGAGAATAGGAGTATTTCGAAGGATGAAGAAATTTCCAGGGATCATAAAATGGAGTCGTATAAGGTGGATGACGGTGATTTGGAACTGTCTGATATTGCACCGATTCGTACTGGTTACAGGGATGGTATGTGGCTATTCTTTCTATAACTTGATTGGTTAGTCTTCCTTGTAATGCTGTAAAATTAGGGTAATGGTCGTGGTGAAGCTCATATTATGGTTCATTTCCCGTTTCAAGTTCTTTGGCGAGCATCTCCAACGGGTACTTTATTTTTGTGTTTTGGGTACTTCATTTTGGTGTAAAACACAAAAATAAAGTACGTCTTTACTCCAATGAGACTCTATATCTAACACTAATATTGTGTTGATCTGCAGAGATACTCTAGATCTAGAGTACACACAATTTTCAACACAAAAATTGTGTTGAACTTTCTATTTATATTATAATTTATTTAATAAAAAATATTTTGATTATATTTAAATATTTGATATTCTAATAATAAAAGTAAAACAATATTAATTTTCTATTATTTATTTATATTTTCGTTTTAACTTAATAAAATTATAATTAAATAATATGCTAAGTTTATAGTTAGTTAATTTTAAATATTAGTTATTATATTTCATTGACTTTTTTTAATAATTATAATATAAAGTTTAATATAAATTTTGATTTTTAGAGTAGAAAATAGAGTTAATGGGTTGGAGTGAAAATTAGTGTAGAAAACAAAGTTTATGGGTTGGAGTAAAAGCATTGTAGCAGCTGTAATATTATGCAGAATTAACTGTATTTTCACTATGCGGGTTGGAGATGCTCTTATGAGAACGAAACTCTATTTTTCTGGACTTTTGAACTGAGGGCATGAGGAAAGACTTCAAATTGTGATATATTTTTTATTGGTAGAGCACTAATATTATCTTTGGATTGATACCTCTGTATTGCTGCATACTTCAGTTCTAAGCTTATAAATACGAAACTGCAGAGTTATTCTCGTTTTTGGTGGGTTCTGGGTGAGCAGTGAGCATAAATAGCCTTTCAAGCAGATTCTAGATTTGCATTTGCGATTTGAGAACGTGATAACAACTCTGGAGTTTTAGCTATGACAGTTCCGAAATGCTGGTCAAAAATCTTTGATTTAATTTTCTTGAGTTTTGCTTCGTTTTGAATTGATTCGTTCTGTTTGGTGCTGCAGAAGAGGTATATTCCAGTCATTCTGGCCCGCATGTCGAGTCTGCAGTCCGGCATGTGACTCCAAGATCAGCAGGTGAATATGCATTTGAAAGCACAGAGGAGTTTGATGATGATGAAGAAGAAAGCATGACTGTAGCTGAAGAGAATCATATGTCATGCTATCAAATTGTAAAATTTATTCTTCCTACTTATATTTTTTGACCTGTGATTTCCTTTGACATATTTATTGGGCAAAATAAATATCGGCAATTGATGGTGGGTAACAGTACTTAAATATTTAAACAAGAAGAAACTCTTTCATCAAGTTTTGTGGCAAAGTTTGTATGTTGTAATTGCTGTACAAAGCCCTTTTTCCTTTTTTGGCTATTGGCTCTTTCTCGGCTTATTTGTATGTTAAAGTGTTGTCTGGTAAACATTTTTCTAATGCCCTGTAGGATGCACATAAATTTGCTCAAAATCAACCCTTAGTCTCACCAGAAACCAGAAACGCCACGTCTACCTATCATAGAGGATCTGAAACGGTGCCAACTGCAAATTCTGACATCGGCCGTGAAAACAGAGGAGTAGATACTGTTGAAGCCGATGTTGTTGCAATTGCATCGAGCAATAACTACGTTTGCTCTATTCCCACTTTGCATGGTAGTGTTAAGCTTCCTTTATCAATATATGTTTCCTTGAGTAATTTTTTGCAATTCTGATTTCTGCTAATTTTGTTTTGCTTCCATTGCATATATTATGACACGGTTCTATTCCTGACATTCTTATTGCATTTGTAAATAGATTCAGTTAGTATAGAAGAACAGGAGGTTCTGAAGCTGATCCATGAATGCTTGGTTATGAGGCAAGAATATGTTTTCATGGAAAACATTGCTCCATGGATGAAAGATTCAGAGGAATTTGATTCATCAGAGGCCAAAGTGGATCCTTTTCACTTCGTCCCAAGTGAAGCATCTCGTGTAAGTTGTCCTCAAGTCAAGCTGCACTCAGAAGCTTTCATTTTATGTTATATGTTAATTGACTAATTTAGGTGGATGTTACTTCTTTTGGTATTTAAGCAGCATTCCTTCAGAATGGAGGATGGTGTGGTGCGTGTCTATGCTAGTGAAAAGGGTAAGTTGTCTTGATGGTGGTGCTTGGTGAATAAACAACATGAAAATTTCCCTATTTACTGTGAATAACTTTACATAAGAAGTTTCACTATTTTTCTTAAACATGTTTCAGATGCTGAAGAGCTATTTCCTGTTGCGAGTTCAACAACCTTTTTCACTGATATGCACCATCTTCTGAAAGTAATGTCCCTTGGGAACGCCCGTTCCGTGTGTTACCATCGGTTACGGTTTCTTGAGGAGGTAATAATATTTACACAAGCTAACCTTTTTACTGATTGATATTTCATCATTTCTATGGATTTATTTAATGCCTGATTGCAGAAGTTCCGCCTCCATTTGTTGGTAAATGCTGATAGGGAGTTTGTTGCTCAGAAGAGTGCACCTCATAGGGATTTCTATAACATCAGGAAAGTCGACACTCATGTCCACCATTCTGCCTGTATGAACCAAAAGCATCTTCTCCAGTTCATCAAGTCAAAACTAAAGAAAGAACCAGATGAGGTATATGTCTATGGGAAATATGCTAATTGCTACATTTGTCTCTAAATGTGTCATTTACACATGCAGCCTTATTAAAGTCTGAGCGTGTCATTTACACATACAGCCTTATTAAAAGTCTCATATATATGTCCCTTCGTTATGCTGCCTTTATTCTTGAGGCAGGTTGTTATCTACCGTGATGGACAGTACCTTACGCTGAAAGAAGTGTTTGACAGCTTGGACCTGACGGGGTTGGTGTGAATTATTTTCTTTCGGTATACTTCGTAAAAATTCTAACATAATTTGTTACCCGGTATAAAGGATGCATGTGCTGCAGGTATGATCTAAATGTAGATTTATTGGACGTACATGCGGATAAGAGTACCTTTCATCGATTCGACAAGTTCAATCTCAAGTATAATCCTTGTGGACAGAGTCGGCTTAGAGAAATATTTCTCAAGCAGGATAACCTCATACAAGGTCTCTTACATGACATGACTTCTAGAATTAATTATACTACATCACAAACATGAAGTTAGGAGTAGATACATAATTGTGCTTTTATGAAGCCCGTTGGTTAGTGACATTGATCACCGTCTCATATCAGGACGTTTCTTGGCTGAAGTGACAAAGCAAGTTCTTTCTGAACTGGAAGCAAGTAAATATCAGGTGTACTTCTTGTTTCCAAGCTGTACAACATTTCAAGAAATTTTCCCGATATGCTTTTTGATGCTTATTAATGTCTTTTCCGGAACTCTTGATATCTTTGTTCTCTATGTAGATGGCCGAATATCGGATTTCAATTTATGGAAGGAAGCAGAGCGAATGGGATCAGCTCGCTAGTTGGTTTGTAAATAATGAGATTTACAGTGACAATGCTGTTTGGCTGATTCAGGTGAGGCAGATGACTTTTTCTCTTGTTTAATTTCGTTAGTTATCTGATTTGCCTTGTTTCGTAAACGGCATTATGTGTTTGAATCTGCAGTTGCCGAGGCTATACAATATCTACAGAAGTATGGGAACAGTAACATCCTTCCAGAACATATTAGATAATGTCTTTATTCCACTTTTTGAAGCTACGGTGGATCCAAATTCCCATCCACATTTGCACCTTTTCCTCTTGCAGGTTTTCCCTCAAACACGGTCTCATCATCTGTCAATCAATGATATCAATAGATGGTCGTGACTTGGTTGTGCAAATATTAACTCACTAAGGGTTGCAAATATTATTTCTTGAGAAAACTATACGATGCATTGTTTCACACTTTTTCGTGGTGATGCACTCTAAACTTCAACTTCACTTGAGAAATCAATTTATGTATAATATGTACATGAATGAAAGCCCCCCATAATTTAGAATTAGCTTTCGCTTGTCTTTAGAAAATCCGTGTATGTAGAAAATTGCACTCTTTGGTTTCTCCTTTGTGAAGACATGATTGTGCTGATAATTGATATCTTTGTATCCATGTTTGAGTACTTTTTCACTTTACCTTTTGGCTGGGAAAATAAAGCTGTATTTATTTTCTCGAATTTGCGTTTTCTTATTCAGGTTGTTGGCTTTGACTTAGTCGATGACGAGAGTAAACCCGAGAGGCGTCCAACAAAGCACATGCCAACTCCATCTGAATGGACAAACGAATTCAATCCAGCCTTTTCTTACTACGCATATTACTGCTATGCAAACCTATATACTCTTAACAAGGTAACTGAATTCTTGAATTTGATTTGAGGTGCTTCTGGATGTTGCCCGGACAAAATGCCTGTTGGCTTATGGGTGGGGCATTCTTAAACAATTACTAATGATTCAAATTCTGGTTATATTAAGACTAGCGAATCGAATGCAGCTCAGTTAAGTCCACCGAATGTTGTACTTAACACTTTCATCTCTTTGTTTTCATTGTGCCATGTATGACTTGATAGTCATTATCTTTCACGTCATGTTTGTGTTTCTGCATGTGGCTTTAAATTTCTTCTGATGGTTTTTTACCACAACTCTGCTCACAGCTCCGCGAATCAAAAGGATTACCAACAATTAGATTCCGTCCTCACTGTGGGGAGGTCGTATTGTGATCAACTTTTTCTTTACTTAACTGTACCTTTGACTTCTCAAAGCTTCTAAAGCTTCTACTTTTTGCAGGCTGGTGATGTTGACCATTTAGCCGCCGGATTCCTTTTATCTCACAATATATCACATGGAATTAACTTGCGTAAATCCCCTGTGCTGCAGTATCTGTACTACCTAGCTCAGGTTAGCTGATGCCTAGGAACTAATTTGAAGCCCTGGGCACTGCTTTTCTCAAGTATATTGTGAGGTCTTTAGCATTTGACTTCTTACACTGCATGAACAAGTCGCCCTTCAACTTTCTAGCTGCATAATAGCCAGATCTTAACATGAAAGATGCTATCACCCTGCTGTAATATGAGCCCTCTGCAAAAGCGTGAACTTTCTTATTTTTATATCTTTTACATTGTCAACTGATTGCAATTTTCTGAAAATTTCAGATTGGCTTAGCTATGTCACCGCTGAGCAATAATTCCCTCTTCTTGGATTACCACAAGAACCCATTTCCCATGTTCTTCCAGCGGGGATTAAACGTTTCACTATCGACAGATGACCCCCTTCAAATTCACCTAACCAAAGAACCTCTTGTGGAAGAATACGGCGTCGCAGCTAAAGTGTGTTTCTTTCTTCTCTTCTCCATTCAGTAATAACAGCATCACATTTCTAATTCAAGCTTTTATCTATACTAAAATTCACGTGTGATCTTTGTTCTCAAACCAGGTTTGGAAGCTCAGCTCATGTGACCTCTGTGAGATTGCTCGTAACTCTGTCTATCAGTCTGGTTTCTCTCATGCTGCCAAGGTTAAAGTTTTCGATTTTTTTCCCTGGAGTTGCATGAATTTTTTATCGCCTTTACTCTGTTCATAATTTGTTATATTGATTTGTAGATGCACTGGCTTGGCGACAAGTATTTCAAGAGAGGTCCGGGGGGAAACGACATACACAAGAGCAACGTTCCCAATGTTCGAATTTCCTTCAGACACGAGGTGGTTATTTCCATCCTGTTATTTTGAAAAACCAACAAAAGCGTTGCATTTTAATGTTCTCGATTGACTCGTTTATTAATATTTTACGTTTACAAAATACGCGAGATGTAAGAATGTGTTTTGCATGCGTCCCAATACTAAATGAAAAGTGTTAATGCTTTCTTCAGACATGGATGGCTGAGATGAAGTATGTGTACGGTGGAAATTCTGCTAGAGTACCAGAGGACATCGACCACTAAATTGGTTTTCTGTGAGCTGATCTCTGTTTAAATTTTCCCTGAATACTTGTTCGATATATTTATGGGTTTTTACGCCCGTATCGTATTTATAGATCCACCGTTGATATTTTGAAGTTTATCTATCTATATTTCGAATTGGTTTCGAGGTCAAACTCTCTGAATCTAAACCAGTCCCATAAAAGGGTCTCTTGGTATGTATCTCCGACTCTGATTTCATAGCCACCTTATTTATAGTCAATATATAAACTCAACAGGGTATGATAATCGAATTTGGGTATAAGCATTCCTGAACCAAATAGCTTAAATATTCCTGCTTGATTTTATGAATAATAGATGCTGTGATCGTTTTCAGCTTTTTATTTATAATGGAGGCACGATCACGGCTATTTGCCAAGTACATGATGTTTTTATCAAGCTGAGAATAATGCCGAATGTCAAAAAAAGAGGGCATTGCCAATGCTTTCTTTTTTTCATCTTTGGTGAATGTCAGTTTCAATGCGAATCAAATGTTTTTGGGGCGTATATAATCTTCAGGTAATATTACAGGCCCCAAAACTCTTAGAGAAAAATACCCAAATTATGCGATATGATATATTTACCCCCTAACAGATGCGAAATTTACAAACTTTCACCATCGTCTTCTCCAACGAGCGAGCTAATCTTCAAGCTCGATTTCCGCCTATAATCTCGACATTCGTGAGCAGACGAGGTCCGACCCTGACCCGTCGTCGTAGTAGAGCTCGGAGGAGGCCACAGGCGAGGCGATAGGCTGCCGGAGCTGAACTTAATTTTTTTGTTTTTCCAAAGCAGCGACGTATGACACATCTCTTCTAGTAAATAACAAATCGTCACACAAAAATACCACATTCTACATTAGAAATAACGATCCATATATTGTTAATAACAATTCTGTATACAACCAGTAGATCGGGAGAAAAAGAACGAAATCACAAAACGACACTAAAAAACAGATGAAAACTGCATAAATCACGTCGTTATTGACTCAATAAGGTAAAATAGACCTCAATTTCTCATGGGTACCTCGAATTTATACCGATTAGTTGCAAGAAATGGATATTATATTTTCCCAAATCGTGTAAAAAATAAATACTTATAACATAGAAAAAATAACAAATATCTTATGGTTAATAACAAATGTTGACTTAGAAGTAACACATCGCTGAATGGTAATAACGCCTTGTTTATCGTAAATAACACATTCGGTATACAACCAATGGATCGGGAGAAAAAGAACGAAAATCACAAACGACACTAAAAACAAATGAAAACTGCATAAATCACGTCGTTATTGACTCAATAAGGTAAAATAGACATCAATTTCTCATGGGTACTTCGAATTTATACCGATTAGTTGCAAGAAACGGATAATATATTTGTCTTAAATTGTGTAAAAAAGAAATACTTATAACATAGAACTAAATAACAAATGTCTTATGATTAAAAACTAATCTGGACTTAGAAGTAACATGTCAGTAAAAGGTAATAACGCCATGTTTGTCGTCAATAACACATTATGTATACAAGCAATGGATCACGGAGAATATAACGAAAATCACAAGCGACGCTAAAAAGGATGAATCTCGGCGTTATTGACTCAATAAGGTAAATAGACCTCGATTTCTCATGGGTATCTCAAATTTATACCGATTACTTGCAAGAAACGGATATTACATTTTTGCTAAATTGTATAAAAGAGAAATACTTACAATTAGCAAAAAATAACAGATGTCTTATGGATAATAACAAATGTTGACTCAGAAGTAACACGTCACTGAAAGGTAATAACGCCTTGTTTGTCGTAAATAACACATTCTGTATACAAGTAATGGATCGAAAGGATAAAATGAAAATCACAGACGACACTAAAAACAGATGGAAAACTGCATAAATCTCAGTGTTTGTGACTAAATAAAGTTTTTCCGTCCTCAATTTCAGATGGGTCTTACTAATAAAGACGAATTTTTCATGTATCGAATGAATTCGTGCTTCCACCTCCAAATCAAAAATTTCGTTCAAAAATCGACCAATATCAACTTTAACGGTCGAACAAGGTAAAAGCGACTGAATAAGATAAAATCGAATAAACGAGTCTTAATATTAAAAGAAAAAGTAAGTCGGTAACCATGAAATTGAGAAAATTTTAGCTTTCTCTAAGACTAAAATGTTTTTTAAGTGAGTAACAGTTTACACAACAAATATAACACATATACATGTAAAAAACACTTCATTGAGAATATTCTAGAAGGTTCTACCGTCAGAGAATTTAACAGAATTGTCAGAGAATATTTACAGGACTTTCTCAAAATTGTACTACATTAATTGGAAATAATAACACACGTTAAAAAAACAACTCGAACTTAATTAATAACACATTGATCAATACTGATACCTCATAAATGTTGTTCAGTACCACGTCAATAATTCGATTAATTCGTACAAAAGTACACTTTTATTTTGGATGTTTAATATGGATGTTCATGTAAATATATAATTTGATGAAGTTTAATCACCACATTCCTTTAAAAGACACATTAGGCGAAATTTGATGTCAATAGACGAATGTTGATCTCAGTAGATATATAAACATGTAGTCATCGATTGCAAAACATAGACTATCACCTCTTTCAATGGAACATATTATTATAAATTGCACCACGAACATGTTCAAACGTCAACATTAAGTACTAATAACATTTATAGACCACAAACACAAAATACTAAGCTCAAAACCCTAAATCCGAGGCCCGAAACCCTAAATCCTAAATCCCGAATCTCAAAATTTTTTTAAGGTTGTATCTTATACTGCACAAGTCGTGGATCGTTCTCCCAAAATTTCATATCGTAAACCCTTAATCTTAACCTCGAACCCGTAAGTGCTAAATCCCAAAAACTACAAAAAAACCCTAGCGCATAGACGATAACAAATTATCCAGAAACCCTAGTGCATAGACGGCAATTTTATAACAAATAACACTCTATTGGTAACAATTAAACCCTTACGGGTACCACATTAAACTGTCCAGAATTTTTTTATTATCCCGCCAGAACAGTTCAGAAATTCTACGGTGGCGCGAGAAACCGTGAAAAACAAACAATAGACCCAATACGGTGGCGCGACAAAATTTTAAGGCTATGGGTCTCTCGAATCTACGCGTATTACCTTCAATTTCAACTAGAAACATGCTTCGATCTACATATATGTTTGTTGTTTGCGTCGATGAAGTTTTAAGATTCCGTCCCGACACCGTCGCGCTCGTGAGATCCGCAACAGAAAAATCAATATTAATTTGTAAATGGGTTTAACCAAGCAACTATCGATATTATTAAATGTGATAAACCCAAATCAAAGAAATTGCTAAGATTGCAGTTGCTATGACTAGATATGTTGAAATTATCGTCAATTTCATATGAATGTTGATAAGTTTCACAAAAATAACAAATGTCTTCAGGATAATAAGAAATGTTGACCCAGAAATAAGACATCACTGAAAAGTAATAACGCCTTGTTTGTCGTAAATTACACATTCTGTATACAAATAATGGATCAGGAGAAAAAGAACGAAATCACAGAACGAAACTAAAAAACAGATGAAAACTGCATAAATCACGTAGTTATTGACTCAATAAGGTAAAATAGACCTCAATTTCTCATGGGTACCTCGAATTTATACCGATTAGTTGCAAGAAACGGATATTATATTTTCCCTAAATCGTGTAAAAAGAAATACTTATAACAAGCAAGAAATAACATGTCTTATTGTTAATAACAAATTTTGACTTAGAAGTAACACGTCGCTGAAAGGTAATAACACGTTGTCTGTCGTAAATAACACATTTTGTATACAAGTAATGGATCGAAAGGAATAAAATGAAAATCACAAACGACACTAAAAAACAGACGAAAACTGCATACATCACGTCGTTATTGACTCAATAAGGTCAAATAGATCTCAATTTCTCATGGGTACCTCGAAGTTATACCGATTAGTTGCAAGAAACGGATATTATATTTTCCCTAAATCGTGTAGAAAAGAAATATTTATAACATAAAAAAATAACAAATGTCTTATGTTTAATAAATTTTGACTTAGAAGTAACACGTCGCTGGAAGGTAATAACGCATTGTTTGTCGTAAATAACACATTCTGTATACAAGTAATTAGAGCAGTCAATTTGGCCCGTGGCCCGCGGGCCGGCCCGCCCCGCGCCCCAAAATGGGCTGGCTGGGCTGCATTATTTAAGGCCCGCCAAGGGGCGGGCCTGAACGGGGCCAGCCCGCGCGGGCCGCGGGCTTGGCGGGGCGGGGCGGCCCGCCATAATTCTACTAATATAAAATATATATAAATATATATTATATATAAAATAAATATTAAATATAGAAAATAATATTAAATTAGTTAGAAAATTTAATTAATGATTCATTAATTATGTAATTAATATCACATTATTATCAAATACATAATTAATAACATATTTATCCTTAATTAATTAAAATTATTAGTAAATCTAAATTTTAAATTAAAATAAAATTTAAGAAATATATATTTTCTTGGCGGGCGGGCCTGGCCCGTGGCGGGCCTATCCCCCAATTTTTAGGCCCGCCCCGCCCCGCCAGGTGGCGGGCTTCGGCGGGCGGCGGGCCAACCCGGCCCGGCCCCCCATATTGACAGTACTACAAGTAATGGATCGAAATGAAGAAAACGAATATCACAAACGACACTAAAAAACATATGAAAACTGCATAAATCACGTCGTTATTGAATCAATAATGTCAAATAGATCTCAATTTCTCATGGGTACCTCGAATTTATGTCGAAATCTAGATTCGATTTACCATTTTGTTTTCGAAGTTGCACCCTAATTAGACAAGAAATTCGACGTCGTGCATCGTCAATATCATAATGAATCCAACATGACATGTCGAATCGTTTGGATGTGTCAATCGAATTATTTTGTGCTCGATTCAGTGTAAGAAAAATAGTGAAAAAAATTCTGTTGATAACGTTTTGAAATTACAAAGTAACACAATATTATTGAAAAATAACGTTTCTGTTTTCTAAAGTAACAATATGCTGTAACTGTGTAACATAAACTGAAGTAAAAGTATCGCTTCATATTTAGACCAAAAAAAGCATGTCATGAATTTCGCTGGAAAAAATAAAGCAAAGGGTATTTTCGTCAAATTCTTTTTTTGGGTCCTTTACTCGAATTTTACAAAAAGTAGGTCCCTTAAACTTATTCAATTTCTGACAGGGTTTGACGGGTAAATCAAAATATTAGGGGGGCCCGAACACAAATCTTCCCTATAATCTTTTACTGTCCCCCCTTTTTTTTCTCGTGTAATTTAACTTTACCGAGTTGATGACTCACACTGTGTTGGATGTTAACGTCCTTTGAATATATAAAACTTAAATATTTCTTGTAACCTCCAAGTAACTTAATATGTAGGTTAGTGGCCATTTAACATGTTCTTCAGAGCTCATTTCATCCCAAAAAAATACACACTTCTTAGCATAAATAGGAAATTAGTCGAGACATGAGAGGTTTGTCGGAGATAAATTTTATGAAGTCTTTGATATTATATGTTCTATTTACAACCAATAGAAACCTTGAAATTGGTTAAGGTCCTCATTACTACGTATTCTTTAGTTGGTCTGAACGTAGTTAGTACGCTTGAGATAAAGGTGGTTGCTAGACAAGTTCCTTCTCTCGTGCCTAACCGAAGATGTCGTTGTACATGTCTGAACGGGTCCTCATTCGTTAAATTCAATTACAATTTACATGTATTTGAATTGAATATTTAATAAATATTGGGTAATTTTATCATAAATGCCGGAGATTAGCTAAAGGTGGGAGGAGGGGTAGCTTTAGCTAAGACCTTAATGAGAGTATTAGAGGTATTAACTAATCACACATTTAAATAAATCTTCCTACCAAACGCTACTTTAATTATTCCTAACTCCTCTAATCCTCCCTAATACCTCCAACCACTTATTAATTCCCAATCATAAAATTGAGAAGGAACATTTATGTTCGGTAAATTGATTCTCTGTCCGCGAATTAGTTATTATTATTATAAACATCAATAACAAAGTTAGAAGATTTGAATTCAGTACAATGAACGGTTTATTTTTTATGATTTTATAAGAATTTTCAACACCAAATCTTTCGCTGCGATCTCACATCAACGGCCGACGCCATTAAGGGTCCCGTCAAGAACATATTCCTTTTTCATGCATGGCAACACCTCCACTAATAAAATATAAGATAAAGCACCGCTATATATAAGAAGCTATGCGTTATGCCTCCATTCCCATAATTAAGATCAGCCCATTACATATATCATCACATATAAATATTAGGCGGAGAGAGGTAATATGGGTTCCAATTTCTCCACTATTCACCACGACTCTGACGCTAATGCTTTATTTCCAACAACGAAGAAGGGTGAAGTCATTGCATTTCACTCCTCGTCGAAGTGGAGAGCCCATTTTGAAGCTTCAAAGAAAACTTCAAAGCTGGTAATTAATATCCGCACCAAATATACATACATTGTGCGTTGCATGGCTTAATAATTAATTCTTTCCTGTTGAAAAAGATGGTGATCGAGTTCACGGCTACTTGGTGTGGGCCGTGTCAACGCATCCAACCTGCAGTCGACGAATTTGCTGAGAAGTACTGATAAACGTATTTCGATACGTTTATCGTAGTATTTATTTGGGTTATAATAAAGCGTTAGCGATCAATTTATGCATTTATTCGATATATTTACACTTGTTTTATTGTTGAAGGAGCTTAGGACGAGTTTCGGGCGAAAAGGAGCGAAAGCGGAGCAAAACGGCGCGAAAAGGGCAGAAACTGCCCTCGGTCACGGCCAGACGCATTACGCGTCACGGCCGTGACGAGGGACAGAGAGCGAAAGAGAGGGACGCTGGTGACGGTCACGGCCGTGACGCTTAACGCGTCTGGCCGTGACGCGAGGCAGAGAGGTGCGCTGATCATGGTCACGGCCGTGACCTTCAATGCACTTGGCCGTGACCTGGGGCAGAAAGTGACGAGACGCGGACGATGATGGTCACGGCCGTGACGGCCCATGTCCCAGGCCGTGACCGACTCGGGAATCAGTATAAAATGCCCAAATTCGACCCAGAAACGACAGAACTCACCAGAGATCAATTCCCAATCATCCAGAGACGAAATTAGGGCGAAAAGAACAGGAAATCCCGTCCCAGAGCGCAAGAGACGGATCAACGAAGAATCCACGGCGAATTAACGAAGAACGGAGATCTTTCCCCGAGATCACCCCAGATTCATCAGTAGGAAAGATCATGAGTTCTTCGGCTTTATCTTTCAATTCTTTCGTAGTTTTTCCCTTTATTATGAGTAGCTAAATCCCGTTGTGTTTGGGATTAGATGAACGCTAGAATAATTCGCAGTTAAGACATATATTATCGTGACTTTGTGCTATTGACTATTTATCGTTCTATGAATATGTTTCGTTACTTTAATATGTCTATGTGTTAAAGTGATTGCTTGGAAAAACGTTTAGGGCGACAGCTAAATAACGTCTAGGCCGTTCATAGAAGATAGGATTCGAGTATAGGGCGAAAGCAAATACTCGATCCTCGCGTTAGTAATTCGTGAATTTTAGATTCCCGCGAGCGTTTAGGGCGACAGCAAACTCGCAAGCGGGCAGGAAATTACTGCGATTTAGTCTTAAGCACTTAGGAGCGATTTTATTGTCTTAGCTGTAAATACCTAGCGGGATTCGAATCCCGAGCACGTCTTTATCATCTGAAAACTCTCATATCAGTTAATCGCGTCCTTTGAATTTCTGATTGAATTAGGAGTGGTCTGTTAGGTTGAGTCGTCAAACAATTTGCGTATTTTCTTTAGGCTAAATATCGAGTCGATTAGGTCATTACTAGTACTTGATTTATTCCTTGTGTTCGATACTCGTTTACTCACTTTACTGCACAACGATGGGTTCACTGCCTATCGCACGTTGGTGATAGTAATTAGGTTTACGTTTTATTTTATCACTTGTCGCACTTTCATCACTCACCACGTGTCGATCAAGTTTTTGGCGCCGTTGCCGGGGAATAAATTGATATTAGGAACACCGTAGTTCGGTACTTTAGCCACTGTGATTTCGACGTTTTCTTTGATTTTACTGTTTGCGTTAATTGTGTTATTTGCATTAGTTATTTTCCTGCGTCGTTATTGATTTCGTATTCCTATTCGTCGTATTTGTTTACTTTTCGCTAATCTTTATTTCTCACTCATTGAAGGTACGATTCAGCGGTGAATGACCCGAAGCCATCCATCGGGCCCCATCGTTGAAGCCGACCCGGATTTCGAACGAAAGTTGCGAAGGAAGCTTAAGTACGATACTGAAGGAGCATCCACTAGCTCTCAGGACCACTTAGTTAGCTATTCAGAGGATAGTTCGCAGGAATCCATTCAGAATTCACGTGTAGAGGCAGCCGTAGATAGTCCTTACACAGAAGTGGACATGGCGGACCACCGAGTGCCCGTCCATAACATTCCCGAGAAGGAACCATCACTTCAGGACCTCCTCAAAAATGCCACACTAGGCGGTACTGAATCGGCGATCGTCATCCCGCCGATAGAGAATAACAACTTCGAACTGAAGCACTCCTGGCTTCAGATGATTTTTCAGACGGCCCAGTTCGAGGGTAATCCCGACGACGACCCTTACTCACATCTTAAGGCATTCCTGACGGTGACAGACACCATCAAGATTAATGGGGTCCCGGGCGATGCAATCAAGTTGATGCTGTTCCCATTCTCACTCAAGTTCAGAGCAAGGGACTGGTTGGATATGTTGCCACCAAGGTCGATCACCACCTGGGAGGAGATGCGAGCCGCTTTCATCAACCATTACTTCCCACTGACGAAGGTGCTACGGCTGAAGACGGAGATTTCCCTATTTCACCAGAAGGACTCAGAGAACCTGTACGAAGTGTGGGAGCGTTATAAGGCCTTATTAAAGAGGTGCCCGCAGCACGGGACGTTCATATGAAGGCAGCCCAGATCAACCGATTCCATGAGGGGCTCAACGATCAGACCGTTCATATGTTAGACGGAGCCGCAGGAGGAGGACTCGTGAAGCTTAATGCCACCGACGCGTGGAATTTAATCGAGGACTATTCGAGGAACAGCTTCATGAGGGGCAATACCAGGATGAAGACACCCGGTGTATTTGGAGTTAGCCAGGAGACAGCCACTAATGCCAAGATCGAGGCGCTTCAGCAGCAACTTGCCTCGACGAACTCCCAGTTGCAGACGGTGATTGGCGCATTACTTCCCAAGTCTGGGCAGGCGCAGCCCGTGAACGCCGTAGCCACCACCACACCAACGCAGCACACACCGTACGTGCCCTTATGCGTAAGCAACCACTTCAGGCCGATCTATTACGCGAGTAAGACGTTAGACGCAGCCCAAGCCAATTACACGACCACTGAGAAGGAGCTGTTGGCCGTCGTGTTTGCTTTCGACAAGTTCAGGTCATATTTAATCCTGTCTAAAGTTATTGTTTTTACTGACCACTCTGCTCTCAAGTACTTGTTAGCAAAGCCCGACGCCAAGCCAAGACTAATTCGGTGGATCCTGCTACTGCAAGAGTTCGATATAGAGATCGCGACAAGAAGGGTGCGGAGAACCTAGCGGCAGATCACCTCTCCCGACTGGAGGAGTCCGAGATATACAATAAGAACGAGAGGGCGATACACGATCGGTTCCCAGACGAGCACCTCTACGCGATACACGTAGTAAGTGACGACACCCCTTGGTTTGCAGATTACGCTAACTACCTTGTTGCGAGGGTCCTACCAAAGGAATTCACGAGTCAGCAAAAGAAGAAATTCTTTTCTGATTTGAGGTACTACTTTTGGGAAGACCCGTATCTTTTCAGGCGATGTGCAGACCAGGTAATACGGCGATGCGTGGCTGCCCCGGAATCGACGCAGATCCTTAGACATTGCCACAATGGACCGACCGGAGGGCATTATGCAGCAAATCGTACCGCTCAGAAGGTGTTGGAGAGCGGATTCTACTGGCCCACGATCTTCAAGGACGCGCAAAGGTACGTTGACACTTGTGATCAGTGTCAGCGCGCAGGTAATATTTCTAAACGCGACGAAATGCCCCAGAACTTCATCTTAGTTTGCGAAATTTTCGATGTATGGGGTATTGATTTCATGGGTCCATTTCCTAGCTCATACAATAATAAGTACATCCTAGTTGCGGTCGATTATGTTTCTAAGTGGGCCGAGGCGCAAGCCTTACCCACGAATGATGCTAGGGTAGTCGTTAGATTTTTGCGAGCATTGTTTTCACGTTTTGGGGCACCTAGATGCATCATTAGTGATAGAGGCACTCACTTTTGTAACACCCAGTTTTCACGCACGTTAGAACGTTACGGTGTTAAGCATAGCCTATCCACCCCATATCATCCCCAAGCTAGTGGTCAAGTCGAGGTAGTGAACCGTGAGTTGAAACGTATTCTAGAGAAAACCATAGAGGGGAACCGTAGGGAGTGGGCAAATAAGTTAAATGATGCACTTTGGGCATATAGGACTGCATATAAGACCCCCATAGGCACTACACCATATAGATTAGTCTATGGTAAAGCATGTCATCTTCCCGTAGAAATAGAGCATAAGGCATATTGGGCCATCAAGTCCTTAGATCTCGATTTGGGGAACGCCGGCGGAAAGCGGCAACTCCAAATCAACGAGTTAGACGAGTGGCATTTATCGGCCTACGATAACGCTCGCATGTACAAGGAACGTTCTAAGGCCTATCACGATAAGAAAATTAGGCAAAGGCGAGAGTTTCAGGAAGGGGATCAAGTCCTTCTTTTTAACTCTCGACTTAGGCTCTTCCCTGGCAAGCTTAGATCACGCTGGTCAGGACCGTTCACTGTTACCCGTGTTTTTCCTTATGGTACTGTTGAGATTTCAGGAACGGAGCAGGGTACTTTTAAGGTGAACGGCCATAGGTTGAAGCATTATCTCGCAGGCGAGGAAGAAGGGACCGAGAAGGAAGTACTGTACTTGGACTTCTAAAATTGAGCGATCAACGAAACGTCCGGCTAAAGACGGTAAAGTAAGCGCTCTTGGGAGGCAACCCATGTATTTTTATTTATGTCTTAGGATAAAAAAAAAAAAAATATTTTCGGCGGTCACGGCCAACTGCTTAAGCAGTCACGGCCGTGACGTGCATACCGATGCACACTGCCAAGAGTCACGGCCAGAGGCTTAAGCCATCACGGCCGTGACACAGAAGGAGCTCTCATCGAGCCTTCTGCCCCATGTCACGGCCAACTGCTTAAGCAGTCACGGCCGTGACACCCAGCAGAGGCACTCACTGCCTCTCGTCACGGCCAACTGCTTAAGCAGTCACGGCCGTGACGCCTATATTTAAAAAAAAAAAAAAATCGCCCCGATTATGTCACGGCTCGTGACATTAATGTCACGGCCGTGACGAGCGGCAGTAGAGGCCGCTGCCTAAGGTCACGGCTTAGACCTATATAGGTCACGGCCGTGACCTAGGCGTTTTCACCTTATAAATTTTTTTTTTCTCTCTTTTCTCCTATTTCTCTCCTCTCTTCTCTCTCTCTCGCGACTCTTTCTCTCCCACCACCCAAAATCACCACCCCCACCACCAAAAAATCGCCACCGTCCTCCCCCAATCCGACGATCCACCACCTAAACCTCACAATTCGTCCCCCCCTATCATCAAAAATTCGAAGGTATGACTTTCTTACTCTTTGCACTATTTCGTCCAAGTTGTGGGGAATCTCGTCAAAATTGTTGATCTTTTGGGTAGGATCGTTCATTACATGATATATGTACTATTGGGTATGCTTAATTCGTTGAAATTAGGTGCGATTTTTCGAATTTTGTGACGAACCCTAATTTTCAAATTGGGGCTTTTTCGAATTGGGGTTTAATTGTTGTTTCTATTGCCCTTTATTGATAGATATATGCTATGAACGCTTTGGGTATGCTTGATTACATGAATTCGTGGTTCAATTTTGGGGATTTTTACGATGAACCCTAATTTCAAAATTGGGGATTTCTGAAATTATTCGGTACATTACGTTGCGTTGATGATATTAACTAGCCTCGATTCATAATATGATATAATTGGGTGCATTAGCATGTTCAATTTTGGATTTGCATGAAGTGATTTTGGTTGCACGCCACGTGTTCGATAAAATGCCAATTTGAGCCTTTCATGTGTTTGCATATGCGAGTTACTACGTCGTTGCTAATTTGGTCGAGTCGAGCTGCTTTGAATTTAATTGCGGTATTCTCGTTGCGCTCACACTTTGCTTCTAGGTACTATGGGAAAAAGCCGTACCTCAGGCTCGCATGCGTCCGCCGTGGCCTCGTCCTCTCGCTCAAGTCGACGCGGGCCCCCGCCGACGATGCTCGAAGCCATGGGTCAGTTCACGGACGAAGCTCAGACAGCCCGCCACAACAAGCTAAAAGCAATGGAGTTCATCGCCATGGACCAGATCGACCACGAGACACTGGCGAAGCATCACATCGATCAGCAGGTCGCCCAATACCTATCGACCAGTGGTTGGAACACTTTCCTGGCGATCGACGAACCGGCGTATAAAGAACTTACCCTGGAGTTCCTTGCCACGTTTGCCTTCGACGAATACGGCGACCACACAATCCGTTTCCGCGCGTTCAATGAAGAGCACATAGTACGGGCCGACAATGTGTGCCATGCACTTGGAGTCCCAGAGCCCCCACACGGGAACTTCGCGACATTCTTCGATACACCGGAAGGACAACGGGGGTGCTGGGAGGAAATCGCTCGACCTGGCGAGCCGGCATACAGCGCGAAGACGTCGAAGGCATCCGCGATGAAGACCCCGGCCTGCGTTATATCCATCGCCTCCTGACGACCTCGCTTACACCAAGGGGTGACTCACACGGAGCAGTCACCCTCCGCGATCTGTACATCCTGACCCATCTGCACCGAGGCGAACGGCTAAATTTAGGAATGGCGGTGGCCCACGCTTTCAGTGCTCAGGCGGAAGCACGACGCCACGGCAAGATCGCCGTCGGCCCACTCATCACCAAGGTGATCAAGGGCTTACGATACTGGCCAGCGAATGCGCCCGAAATGGAGATAGTCGGAGGGCGTCACCCACTGAACGAGGAGGCGCTGGTGAGGATGAAGATGCTGGTGAAGGCGCCTACCTGGACTCGCACCAACAAAGTGTACACCTGGCACGAGATGTATCGCGGCCAGACCGACCGAGGAGCCATCCCTGACGACCAGCTCTACCTCCAGGGCCCGCACCCAATGGAGACGGACACGACAGCCACCGGGCCCTCCTACTCCTCCGGGTACCACCACGGCGAGTCATCCGGCGTCGCTCCCTACGCGTCGGCAGCGGATCTCGAAGCGCTGCGACAGGACGTGCAAGAGACTCGGCGCCGACAGGAGGAGTACGAGCGAAGGAACGAGGAAGCCCACCGCCAGTACAGGGAGGAGCTGGACCGCTACAACGAGGCCCTGCGAGCCATGGACCAGGCAGTCGAGCTGTCCAGGCGATCGATAGATCTCCTTCGCCCGAGGCAACGCTCACCGCCGCCACCACCATCAGAACCTTAGGGATTTCTTCTTTTACTTCTTATTGACATTTCGTGTTTGAGTAGTCGCGTGTGTTATGAATTTATTTCCACCTCTACGCTTATAACTATGTTTATAGTTAATCTATGACTACTCTATTTTATGCCTATTTATCTCTCTAGCTAGCGCATGGAAACGCATAACGGCTTACAACGCCTAACGGATAACAACACGACCGCCCCGCGCTAAACCGACTGCCTCACGAGCACGTCCCTTATTCGTCAGGGGAGTCACGCTTCTTTTTAACTTTTTTTTTTCCCCTTCCTTTTATTTTTACGTTGAGGACAACGTCTGACTTAAGTGTGGGGAGGGGAATTTTAAATTTTATGACGTGTCGTTGAGTCCGTTGGAAAGGCATGAATTACTGAATCAGGCATGATTGTTTGCGCTTATCTCGAGTTGGTCTGCATTCTATGAAATTATGTGAGCAATTAGGACATGCATGACTGATTGAATCTTATCTGCCTGAATAGATATAGCACTGTTTTCAGAGATCCGTACACATGACCCTATTTCGTGTGAGAGTTTGAGCCTGACGAGCTTACGCTCATTTTTCTTGGTTGTGTGACGTGCCTAGTCTATATCTCTCTAGAACTTGCCTGTCTGATGCGTGTTGAAACTATTTTGGTGTGCGAGCGTGAAAACGATGAGGGCATTAGGATTCAAGTCCAGGGCCAAAATTTTCTTAACCATGACGAACCCCATTAGTTAGCCCCGTTGAGCCTGAGCCTATTCGTTGCTTACCTCATATGTTATAGAAGCCACTGACCCGAAGAAGCCCCGTAAATTTTATGAGCCTGAGTTGATTAGAATAGAGCAGAAGTCGAACGTGAGAGTTACTGTTTCAGTGTATGATTTGATGTTCTTCTCTGCTATTCATGAAATGACTCGTCCCTTACTTGACCGTTTTCTGAAATGACCCGATCTCTTGCATAAGCCTGCCCATAACCCTTTGGCAAGATATAGGTCTCGGTAATAAGTATCCCTAGGTACACGGCATTCGTTGTGACGATGTATTCTTTGCGACAAAAGCCGAACCTTGATGTTTTAGGGAATAAGGGCAGTGCATAAAAGTAGAACGTGACTAAGGTGAAAGGGCAGAAAATGAATGGGGACTGAGTTGAGAGGGTCGAGCAGAAAAGTCTAGGATTTCGGAGCGAGAACGTCGAGTCTTATGTTGGGCTGTGACTGTCTGTTTGATCATGCTGTGTTCTTTGAAGATTTTCGATCACGTGTCCTAACTCTAAGATTTAGTTTCATTACTTATACTTGCCATTTCATGATTATTCGACCATTTCCCTAAAAAGACCCTCAGATTTATGCTTGCCACTTTAAGTAGTAGATATGCGATTAGCTTGCAAGTTATGGTAGGGTTGGACTAGCGCACGAATTTGAGTGATTCACTATAAATTTAGCCTATACACTGAGCGACTAGAGCGAATCCTTGCGAGAGTGTGAGTCTCGATTAGCAGTGCGAAGGAAGTTTAGGTCGACAAGTGCAAGTCATTAGTGTAACGTCCATGATTGTTTGCTTGATTCTTTTCGTGCCTTCTAGCTTTGATGATAAATTGCGAACGATCGTGCCGTTATCCTGATTTATGCCTTATCTAATTCCTAATTTACTTGAGGACAAGCAAATGCTTAAGTGTGGGGAGGTTTGATAAACGTATTTCGATACGTTTATCGTAGTATTTATTTGGGTTATAATAAAGCGTTAGCGATCAATTTATGCATTTATTCGATATATTTACACTTGTTTTATTGTTGAAGGAGCTTAGGACGAGTTTCGGGCGAAAAGGAGCGAAAACGGAGCAAAACGGCGCGAAAAGGGCAGAAACTGCCCTCGGTCACGGCCAGACGCATTACGCGTCACGGCCGTGACGAGGGACAGAGAGCGAAAGAGAGGGACGCTGGTGACGGTCACGGCCGTGACGCTTAACGCGTCTGGCCGTGACGCGAGGCAGAGAGGTGCGCTGATCATGGTCACGGCCGTGACCTTCAATGCACTTGGCCGTGACCTGGGGCAGAAAGTGACGAGACGCGGACGATGATGGTCACGGCCGTGACGGCCCATGTCCCAGGCCGTGACCGACTCGGGAATCAGTATAAAATGCCCAAATTCGACCCAGAAACGACAGAACTCACCAGAGATCAATTCCCAATCATCCAGAGACGAAATTAGGGCGAAAAGAACAGGAAATCCCGTCCCAGAGCGCAAGAGACGGATCAACGAAGAATCCACGGCGAATTAACGAAGAACGGAGATCTTTCCCCGAGATCACCCCAGATTCATCAGTAGGAAAGATCATGAGTTCTTCGGCTTTATCTTTCAATTCTTTCGTAGTTTTTCCCTTTATTATGAGTAGCTAAATCCCGTTGTGTTTGGGATTAGATGAACGCTAGAATAATTCGCAGTTAAGACATATATTATCGTGACTTTGTGCTATTGACTATTTATCGTTCTATGAATATGTTTCGTTACTTTAATATGTCTATGTGTTAAAGTGATTGCTTGGAAAAACGTTTAGGGCGACAGCTAAATAACGTTTAGGCCGTTCATAGAAGATAGGATTCGAGTATAGGGCGAAAGCAAATACTCGATCCTCGCGTTAGTAATTCGTGAATTTTAGATTCCCGCGAGCGTTTAGGGCGACAGCAAACTCGCAAGCGGGCAGGAAATTACTGCGATTTAGTCTTAAGCACTTAGGAGCGATTTTATTGTCTTAGCTGTAAATACCTAGCGGGATTCGAATCCCGAGCACGTCTTTATCATCTGAAAACTCTCATATCAGTTAATCGCGTCCTTTGAATTTCTGATTGAATTAGGAGTTGTCTGTTAGGTTGAGTCGTCAAACAATTTGCGTATTTTCTTTAGGCTAAATATCGAGTCGATTAGGTCATTACTAGTACTTGATTTATTCCTTGTGTTCGATACTCGTTTACTCACTTTACTGCACTACAAACGATGGGTTCACTGCCTATCGCACGTTGGTGATAGTAATTAGGTTTACGTTTTATTTTATCACTTGTCGCACTTTCATCACTCACCACGTGTCGATCAAGTACCGAGACGTCGAGTTTATAAAGATCGATGTCGATGACTTGGATGTAATATAAGACATGGTTCTTTATTATTATTATTATTATTATTATTATTATTATTATTATTATTATTATTATTATTATTATTATTATTATTATTATTATTATTATTATTATCATTACTACTATTATTATTATTACTATTTTACTAAATAAGCATATGTTTTGTCTCAAAATGTACATGTATTTGAAATAGGACGTGGCAGAGGAATACGGAGTTCATGCGATGCCAACTTTCATACTGATGAAGAAAGGGAAGGAAGTTGATAAAGTCGTGGGCGCCAAAAAAGAACAACTTCTCACCAAGATTGAGAAACAGATTATGAGCATATTGTTAAAGATATAATGAGAAATGCGATGATGATGATAATAATAATAATAATAATAATAATAATAATAATAATAATAATAATAATAATAATAATAATAATAATACTAATAATAGTTAGTAGTGTAATGATATGCTTTTGTTCCCGCAAGTGGTCGTTGGATCTTAACACTGTGACGCTCAGAAGAAAAGGATAAATGCGCCATTATGGAAACCTTCGGAGATATCTGGAATATTTACAAGAATTGGAGTGGAGTTTGTTTTATTTGTTATGTCTTTATGTTGTAAGTTAACTATATTTGAAAGTGAAAAAGTACGGACATAATATGGGATAGTTGTATCCCTACCGCAGGACTAATGTGATC